>JAKWJA010001033.1:0-59868 GCA_027704765.1 Solanum habrochaites | reverse complement strand
CAATCTTTGATATATGATGAGATATGCCATATCATTCATCATCACTTGAATCATCATTATTTATACGTTCAACCTCAATGACTGTCCTTCTGATTTCCCTTTTGACAAATCATGGTTTCGATCATCTCAGGTTAAGATTTCCAATCAAGGCTATCCATGGTCAGCACCTTCAAGTCCTTGGTTCTGTAAATGCATCAAACTTTGCTCTCCCAAAGACTTGGAAGAATTCGGAGCATTTCCCTGACTTGTTTGGTAATGCTTAGAGGTTTTACCCCGATTCTCAGCTCATTGTAATGGAGGACAAACTTGGTGTACATGTCATGTATGGTTTGCCTTCCTTCATTTTGAAGTTTCTCATATCGGTGAGGTTGAGAAATGTCAATCTTGGATTCTGTGACTTGTTTCAGTTACTTCATGTGAAGTAAGTCAACAAGCAATCCCAAATTTCTTTAGCGAATCACCGGACTGACACTCTGTGTACCATCAGCTGGTCTATTCCCACAGACCAGGAGACTTTTAGCTTTGAAAAAACCTTTTTAATCTTTTTCCTGTCAGCCTCATCATATTTCTATGCATGGGCTTTGGGACAGTGAGTGGTCTTTTCTCATCCTTTACTTCCATCATTGGAACAAAAGGGTCATCTAGTTATAATATCCAATACACTCACTCTCTTCAGCTATGAGCATTAGTCGTTGAATTCTAACTTTCCACCAACTGTAGAAATGTCCATTGAAAGAGGAGGTCGTTGTGAGACTAACCTTCTTCGAGGTTTAGTGGAGCTACAATCTAGAACAAAATATTCATTGGTGTTAACCCAAATAGATAGTGCATGCTCTGATACAACTTGATAGAATATTGGGCCTTCACTTAATAAGTAATGGACCAGGGTCCATTACTTCACTTCAGAAAAATTACCAGAAGTTAAATGCCAGTGTAAAATCAACACAATGATTTCGTGGAAACCTCCTTTGCTTAAGGGCGTAAACCCACGACCTGTCTAAAGGATTTTCAACCGTTTTCACAATCTTCAAAAGCAAAAGCGAAACCGATTACACAAACGTAAGAAAAAGGTTATCAATCTTTACCGTTAAGCAATAGTCCTCTATTGCTCACACGGACCTACGTAGAAAAAACAAATCTACCACTAGCTATCCCACTTGGACGACCTAGAATTACACAAACACCAATTCCTTACAGATTAGGAGTGGTTACAATTAACAACAAGAGATTAAATTCCTAAAACAATATACGACAAGCTCCAGATGTTGCTTGTTGTTCTTGGAATTTTTTAATTCTACTTTTGTGTAGCCTTTGCAGTGTTCTTGAAAAAGTTTATCAAGTTGCAAAAACTAAAAAAAACAAGTGTTTTGAAAGTGACTTTTATGTGGGAAGTCACGTCCTAAAACCCTTTGCCATTGGCTGAAAAAGGTCACACTTTTGAAGCCATGGGAAGTGTGACTACTTTCTGACATCTCCAGCTGGCAGCGACTGGCTCCATTTCATGAGAGCCTGGTACCTCTACTAGGTCCATGGTTTGTTCTTCTGCAAGTTACCTCAAAAACAAACACCTGCAATACACAATTAGAGAACCTGATCCTTTATGAGGGTCCCCATTGTTGTCAAATCATCAAAACTACAAAACAGTCCTTAATTTATGTCAAAAACAATCAATTTACATCTTCACCCAAAAATCGTAACTACACAAACAAAGTCTGTCAAATTTAACGGAAGTCAACTTCATGTTTTTTTAACCAAATTTCAGTGCGATGTACCATACATTAAAGATAGTTGCTCCACAAAGTATATACCTCAATAAAAACTAAAAAGTCATCGGCAACAGTATCTTGGGCAAAAGGCAAAACTAAAGATCAGTGGTTTGTCCCCCTCTCATTAAGAGAGCCAAGATAGAAACACCAGAAACCTTCATAAACTTTGAACCTAACATAAGGGATATCTCATAGCATGACTTTTTGACCAAAATCAATGCAATTCAACACCTCATCGTTTTCTTCAATGTAGTTCAAACAACCATCATTAGAGTAACGAATACAACAATCTTCTTCCATTTTTGATCAGTTGACCCCTAGCAACATTTAGAAAGCAGAGTTGGTCGCTTGCTTAGGCCTCAATACATCTATCTACTCAAGCCCTTTTAGCATGGCATGACCTAACAAAAGGCTTCTTCCATTCATGTAAGCTATGCAACTCATGTGACATACAAAAATCTTAAATAAAACCTTGTCTTCAGGGATCAGTTCCAAAACGATCCGAGACTTCTCATCTTTCATTAGGAGGAGAGAGAGATTTTCTACTAAGGTTGGTAGATCAATGAGGAAGTATACATAGTCTAGGATTTGTAGTTTAATTCGAAGGTTATCGTCCATAGTAAGTAGCTACACCACAATAAATTTAATAATTGTTGATAAATAATTTCGTCATTTATAAATATAGTTGTCACTAAAAATTTATTGTTACGAAAAATAATTGGCACTCAGTCGTCAATAAAGTGTCGTCTCTAAAAGTATACACAGAAGAATTCGTGTTTCAGTGCTAAAGTATTAATTAACTACAAAAAGAAAACATCACCCCCCAAATGCCTTTAAATATTGTGACAAATTTATTTGTTTGTAAAAATATTTGTAGTTATAGTAGGCTGGTACTAAAAATGTTAGTACTACGACAAATTATAGCGGTGCTAATTATTTACTTCAATAGTTAAGAAACAATTGTTCTCTAAATTTCTCTGTATTTCATAGTTGAAAAAAAATCTATTTTTGTGGCTAATGACGAAGTTTATATAAAAAAATTATTTTTTATTAAATGCATTAGGGATAAAATTTAGTTATGATTTTGTATTACCAAAAAGTTAGTTTATTCTTAAAGAATTAGAGATAAAATTATCATTATATAAATAGTTTAATTTCCTATGACATATCCCTATCTCAATTCTCTAAACCCGGAGGGTAGACAAATCGGCACATTATGTTGTTTGGGGAATCAAAATCACAACCTTAGGTTGGACGTGAAGAATGCTAACATCATAGTAACTCCTCTGTCTTTCAATTTTATTTTATTTGTACTTATTCACTTCTCCCAAAATTTAACTTATGGAGACACAATATATACTATGATTATTGATACTCCTGCACAAATGGCATGATATTTACCACCCCAATCATTAAAATGTAGATTACATTGTAATTTAAACTGTGTATTTTTTATAAAATGTCTTTAAATGATATTAAACAATTCGTCATTTTATTTATTTATTTTATTTTTGTAAATTTTAAAAATTATTCCAATACAATTATAAATTTATTTTAAAATTGAAACTTTTAATTTTATAAAAAATGAATAATCGATTCATAGTGAACACCATACCCATAAACATATAGTACTTCATCCTAATATATTTGAAATTCTTCGTTAGTTCATTTCTTTTATCTGTGCTTTCATTTTTTTACTTATTTCAATTTTCACCACGTTGAAAAGTTAATAGAAATTCATTGAAAATGATGTTGTAACGTGGTTTCACGAGGTACTTGAATGTTTTTCCTTAAGTTTAGTGTGTGGTATAAGCCTATTGAAGTAGTTTAATGTATTTTTCTGTGTTTGCAGGAAAACTGCCCAGAATGAAAAACGCTAAAAATGTGCTGAAATGTGCAGCCACATGATGACCTATGGAGCCACCGTGAAAGTTCGTTCTACCCATCGACGGTCCGTAGTCACATCGAAGGAGCCTGGGATCTAGGTGTTAACAGAATATACCCTCAGTAATCCGATTTGAAAAAAATTCTATGGTGGAGCAACGAAGGCATCGAGGGCAGTCGTCTTGGGTCCGGCGATGGTAATAGAGAGGTGGAGAATAAAGGCAACTGAAACTAGAGATGAAGT
Source organism: Solanum habrochaites (assembly GCA_027704765.1). Lineage (NCBI taxonomy): Eukaryota > Viridiplantae > Streptophyta > Magnoliopsida > Solanales > Solanaceae > Solanum > Solanum habrochaites. The sequence goes on along the minus strand of JAKWJA010001033.1, from coordinate 55,974 downwards.
ATGGACACCCGAAGGTCTCGAGCGATCCGTCATTTACCTCGACGGTCGTTGGTCAGGTCGTCAACGCGAGACCACGTTTTGGACAGGATTTTCCTTATTTAGGGTTCCCTTTATGTTTAGGATCTTTTTTATAAATAGGACCAAAAACCTCATTTATGGAGTTAGACTCTTGGTTATTTTTCGATTGGAATATTGGTTGTTGAAATGGAATTTGGAAAATACTTCATTTTCATAATGTTTGTTAACTATTTCTAGAATTCAAGTGATTTTGGATTCTTGAATCTCATGAAGTAGTACAGGAATGCTTGTCTAATTAATATCAAAATTTGGTAATTATGCAACATGGGTAACTAAATCCATAGCCAGGGTTGTGGGAAACCATGGGTTATTAACAAGTAAAAACTAACTAAAAAACAATTCTCGAATAGTTTCTTGCGTGTGTTGATAAATGCTTTAATTTAGATGTCTTTTAACGAGGCAAGTGTTAGATGTGTTTTGTGCGTACTTGCGGACAAAGGAGGTAGATAATAAAAAAGAATTATCCCCCAAGCGAATTAGTATATACTATTAATATGCTGAGGTCGATTGTGGAAGTAATAACTAAGCCCATACATCGATTATGATGCTTAATATGAGGTAAAAAGGTTAGGTTTAGTAAAGTACACATGTGTAGCGGACTAAGGTGCGGAGTGAAATCCATAGTGCCGGATCAAGGAATTAGGGATACATAACTTACCACTTTGCATCAAAATACGGGGGAAAAGAGTGTTCTAGCTAGGTTACTGCGTTATGAACCAATGGGACCACACTTACACCCTAGTTCTCATCATTCATTTGATAAACATCCAAATATTTGAACTACTACTTGTTTATTTAGACTAATTAATTACTTTGTTACACAAAATCCCCCTTTTAATTATTTGTTTCCGGAAAAAAGACTTGACCTAAATAGAGAATCGTAGATGTTAAAGTTAAGTCTCAAATATTTTTCCGTGAGATCAACCCAACTAACATTTGATTCTATACTCATACGACACTTATACATATTTAGGAAGTATAGTTTGAGCGTATCAGTTTGGCGCCGGGTACCGGGTAAAGTGGCTTTTAGATTAGCTTCTTTAAGCCCATTACGAATTAGCAATAATTTCTGATTTTACTTTCTTTTTTTGTCCTCGCACAGCTAACTTTAGTGTATGCCAGTACACGGAGTCGAGGAGAACCAATCTTCACTTGATCCTAGTACTAAACCGCACCTTCAAAGAATGAATATTCAAAAAAAAATCCTTGCTTATATCGATGATGAGATCAAACCCATAATTTCCCCGCCGGTTGATTCGCATAATCGCGTGGTTGTTGATACCTGTGACGCTAATTGAGGAGGCAAAAACCTCCGCCCTCACGTCAAAAAGTTCGATAGGGTAAAGGTTAACATCACTGACGAGGGCCACTTGTCCTACCTCCTCTACACCATGGTCATCTTTGGTGGTAATAGTAGATTGATGCAGATGCTCACCGCTTAGAGGTTTATTGTCGGGGCTACAATATGAGGAGATACATCTCACATCGTCAAACTAAGGTCGGTGTGTAAGAGTTGTGTAGGGAGGCCAGACTAAACATGGATGATAATGATAAGGAATTTTTCCTCTCTCACTGACGGGGGAGGCCGCTGATTGGTTTTACTGAGTTGCCCTACAATTCAATCTATACTTGTGAGCAATTGAGGGATGGGTTATGTAGCAAGGGTATTACCCGATTTTAAAAATCTAAACCACAAAGAAGGGTGAACCACTTTGTGCATTACCAGGGGAGAATCAGTAAGTAGTTCTTGGGATAGGTTCACCTTCATTCTTGAGAAGTGTCCCAAACCACGGATTGATGAGGAGGTCACTAAAAGAGTACTTCTATGAGGGTAGATTGATAATAAATAAAGCAGTGCTTGTATGATGCGGGTAGTGGTAGTTGCTTATGGGGAGGTGAATTATGACAGAGATCACTGAGAAATTAGAGAAAATCTCTGAAATTACTTAAAGCTTGGAGAACTAGGAAGTCAAATACGGAGAAATTTTTTGCAGGTTGGTGCAAGCGTGCACATAACACAGATGCAGAAGGATGGATTCGTGAAGAGATAGCTCAAATGAGAACTGAGCTTGGGTTGGTGTTAAAAGCATGTCAGAGGAGGGTGCAGAAAATGGGAAGTGCCGTGTGAATATTTGTCCTAAACCACCACCACCTGGTGATGAGTAATACTTGAAAAAAGATTCTTGCAGTAATGAGCAGACACAGGTTGCCGGTTCGAACGCCAAGGCTCCAATTCAGAATAATGGCGCCAAGGTCAAGGAAATCAAGGTCGAAAATTATGGGGAATTACCAAAGAGAGGGTCACTATGGTTCGAGGAGAGCAACTAAAACCGCGGACCAAAAAACTTCAATGGAGGTAACTATGGTAACAGATATGATCAGAGGGGATGGGCACATATGTTCCACCTAAAATCGGAAAGTTGCTCTAGGAATGAGTGCAGGTAGTATAGTGCGAGTCTGAGGATATGTTGCGGAAGATGATGAGGAGGTTTGATGATAGTGATGAGCATGCCAAAGATTTGAGAGGTGATTAGCAAATATTGGGAAAACAGTGGAGCACATCAAACTCAATCAAATATCTTGAGTTGCCAAAATGGCCCAATTGTCTTCTAGTGTGAACCCACGCCAACCGGGTATCTCCAGCATAGTAGCCAGAATCTGAAAATGATGGGAATTGTATGGCAGGGCATACTTGAGAGGTTAAGTAGACCATGGTATGCACTATAACGTCAAAGAGGAGAAGAAGGAGGAGAACCATGAGGTAGGGAAGTAGTAGTGATTTGGTAGATATAAAAATGGGGAGGAAAGAAGTTGAACACCCCAAATGTGACCCCCCATCCTAGCACCACCCCCAACCGCAAAGATTGGGAAAAAGACCGAAGATGTAAATACTGAACATTTTATTACAATGTTTGAAACAAATTTCCACAATGTCCCTTTGATGAAGCTCTTAAACAAATTCCCGGTTACGCCAAGTTCATAAAAGATATGATCAGTAAGAAGATATCGGTTTTAGTTTTGGGATGATGATCATGCAACATTTCGTTTTGTGAGTGCGATTTCTACAAGGTCTCTTGTGCAAAATAAAGCAGATCCGCGTGGTTCATTATCAATGTTACAATTGGGTTATTACCTTTGCATTATGTGATGTGGGGCAAGCATAAATCTCATGACTCTCTCTATTTACAAGAAGTTGGGGTGGGGTGACCCAAGCCCCATGCGATGCGGTCTACTAATGGGCGGATGGATTGAACAGTTGAAGAGGGATGGATTACTCCAATGATGTGCAAGTAAAAAGTGGGGGAGGACATTTATTTTTCTGGATGATTTGTCGATTCTTAATGGATGGTGTGGTGGGACTTGAGGTGCCTATTATTCTTGGAGACATTTCCTGCTACGGTAAGTACCTAGTTGATATGGAGAACGGCCAGATGAAGTTCGGTGGAAAACCATGAAGAAAGTGGACTTTCAACATTTGTAGTCCATGGGCAGAATGGTGTGAACTCAATCGGTTACTATGATATCCTACAAGGTTGAGATTTGTCTGATGGTACAAAAATAGAAGAGCGTTTGGTGTGAGGCACTAACGCAGTGATCATGAATTGATAGTGACGTATCGACGGTATGGGTCATTGGTCGCAGCACTTGACGAGGTGATGTTCGGTTCAAACCAAAGAAATGGATTGAGATATGAAGCATATCGCGAGTCTCACCTGTGAAAACCAATATATGAGGAGGCTCCAAAACTCGTAAGCTCTTAAGGCTGTACAACCTCATCGAGGTATGTAGTCTTGCAGAAAGGTGACACTTTGCCGGTAAGTATGTATCAGATTTTTATATGCACAATTAGAATGTTTGGTTGACCCAGTGTTGAAGGAGGTTCAAGAGAGAAGTGGGTGGCACTATTGCGATATTATTGGGATCCTTCGCTGTATTTGTCACATAAAATCCAACTTCATGTCCCGAGCATAAGCCAGTATGATCACCAGTACGTTACATTCCATATGCAAAGGGAGGAAGAAAACAAAATTATTAAGTGGTGGATGTCGGAGTCATATATCCGATCGCGGATAAGTGGGGTATGCCTTATTCAAATGTGTGCCCAAGAAAGGGGGAATGTCGGTGGTCCCTAATGAGAAAAATAATCTGTTCCAATGCGGTCGGGGACCGGATGGAGGTGTGTATGGATTAATAGAATTGAATACAGGGAACTGAGAAGGACCTTTTTCCTATGCTCATGGATCAGATGTTAGATAGGCTTGCAGGGAAGGGGTGCTATTGTTTTCTTGATGGTTATTCAGGTTGCAATCAAATCTCTATTCACTAAAAGATTGAGAGAAAACCCACGTTTAATTGTCCTTATGGAACTTTCGCATTCAAAGGATGCCCTGTGGTTTGATGTAGTGGGTAATGCATCGAATACTTTTCCGAGATGTATGATATCCATATTCTCCGATATATGGGTGGAGGACACATAGACGGTATTTATAAATAATTTTCTGTTGTTGGAGACTCGTTTGATCATTGTGTGAGTTACTTGTTCGAAGTTATCAAAAGATGTGAAGATTGCAACCTTGTGCTAAATTGGGAAGGAAAAATGTGCACTTATGGTGTGAACGAGGGTATGTATTGGGCCTCCCATCTCAGAGAAGGGTAATAGGGTTGATCGAGCAAAGTCGAGGTATAGAGAGACTTGCTCCACCTATCTCTATAAAAGGTGAGGATGTGAGGCGTTTACGTGGGCCATGCGGGGTTTCTTACCGGAGGTTTATCAAAGGATTTTCAAAAAATGCACATCCTTTGTGCAAGTTACTTGAGTAAAGCCATTTGATGGTGAGGTGATGATGCAGTGGGGTTACGCTTGGTTGATTTTTGTTCAAAGAAGGGATTAAACAACCTTCCACTTCTATTTACTCTGCCAGTAAAGCCTTTAATGAACGACGTAAAAGAACTAAATGTGATGAACAAGAGCTAATTGTGGTTCGGTCTGTCTTCGAGAAAATTCGCTCATATTTTCTTGGCACAAGATTTATAGTAGTGCATACTCATCATTCTGCCGTGAGATATTGATGGACAGAAGGATGCAAAAATCGGAGGTTTGATTCGTTGGGTATTATTGTTGCAAGATTTGACTTTGACTGAAAGATAGAAAAGGGACTGGAAATAAGTGGCTGATCCACTTGTCCCAATAGGGGATGGAGCTAATGAAAGGAATTGTGTGAAGGATTGAAATTGATTGCTATTTTCACTGATGAAACATATATATGGTCGCTTTGATGAACTTGATTTTCACTTGCGGAATTACTTGCTAGTGCTATCGTCCAATCGGGACTTGTCTTGAATCAAAGGAAAAAGTTCAATGCATGATGTGAAAAAGTTATTTGGAATGATCCATATTATATAGGAGTTGTGTGTACGATGGGATTATTCGCCATTGGGGCGGAAGTCGAGGAGTTGAGTGTTTTGGAGGGCATGTCACTCTAGACTGTGGGGTGGGCATCATAGTGGTATCCACACAAGCCCAAAAATCTTGCGACAGTGGTTGTGTGTGTTACTATTGTCCCAACCATCCCAAGATGCTCATGGTCTGCCAAAGCATGTGATAGGTGTCAAAAGAGATGGGGGTTGTTTCTGACGGACAACCAACTCCCTTTTTTAATTCCATTTCTTGTAAAATTGATTGTTTGACGTATGCGTGGTATTGCTTATGGGGCCCTTTGTGAGTTCCTCATGGGATGAAGTATATTCTTTGTGGCGGTTGATTATGCGTAAAATGGGTGGAAGCCATAGCACTGCAAATAATGAAGGGAAGGGTATCACCGCCCTTCTTGAAAAAGAACATATTTTCCAGATTGGCACCCCAGGGACACTTATTAGTGAGGGCGATCCCACCTTGGTGCAACAAATTGTTCAAAGGATTGTTGGAGGAAATCGGGGTTCGCCACAATTGTGGCCACGCCATCCCATCCTTAGACTAGTGAGCAAGTTGAGGGGCAAACAGAGAATCAAGCAGATTCTGCGCGAAACGGTGAATGCGAATTGAACGGAGGTAAAGGACGCTTGGATGATGATCTTTGGACCAACCGGACAGCATACAGACTCCAAGATATGTCCCCATACTAACTGTATGGGAAAGCTTGTCACTTGCCGATGGAGTTAGAGCATAAGGCCAGGGGGCAAGGAAAGAAAACTGGAAAATGGATTGGAATGAGAATATGAAACAGAGGTTAAAATGGGTGGAATGAGCTTGATGAAATTGTCTCTAAAGGACTACGAAAGTTCATCCCTTTACCAAGAAAAGATGAAGAAGAGACCATTGACCAGGAAGATGAGAAGCGCGATTTTGTGGTGGGGATTTGATTGATTTATTCAATCTAGGTTGGCTGTTTAGGGGGCAAACTAAAAATCCAATGAACTGGTCCATTCTTGATTCACCAGTTTCCCCATGGAGCATGAGTTGGAGAAAAGAGGTGTAAGGTTCAAGGTGAACGGGCAACGAATTCAAAATCGACTTGGGCATGATGAAAAGGTGAATGAAATGATGGGTATACAATCTTCCATGAAGTTCGAGTAATCAAGAGTCCGCCATCGTTTGCCACGTGACGTAAATCCAGCGCTTGATTCGGAGGCAACCCCAATATATATTCCTCTAGCCAACAATAGGTTTATTTTTTTCGATTTTATCGGCGTAGTTGCATTTATTCTGTTTTTCGAACTTAATGTCACGTATTATTTTATTTTACTTTGTTTTAGCAATGTGTTCTAGAGAGAAAAGTAGGGTCTCGGTCTAAAAAGTGTCTAGAAAATACAAAATGATTAGCTTATTGGGGTTCAATGTGCAGGGACGAATCCACAAAAATCTGCAGAAAATCTGGTCTGGTAAGATGAGCGACGGACCATCTCCTGTCGACGGACCGTCTGTAAGGTCTGTAGGATCCCAGGTTTATTCTTTAATTGTTTTCTTTTAGGGAGCATTCAACAGAGCAGCAGGTCGCAGATTGTCACACTACTACGATTTCCATCGATGGGGAATCGTCGTCCTCCGACCCCCAAATAACCCGACCAGACTGATTTTAAACTTTTCGCTACCCACCCTTTCAAAACCTCCCGAAAAACATTTACCTACCATCATTCCCTTCAGATTCTCCACTCCAATAAGTATTAACTCTAATCTATCACTCAGATCTTTTTTTCCCCGAATCTCCATCAGTTTCCAAAAAGCCTTATATTACCCAATTTTCCTCTTCATCTGTCTTCTGTCAGGTACTGTGTTCCTCGAGGGTTTTTTTGGTGTTTCGTAACTTGCAAAGAATTCATTCAGCTTCTTAGATAAAGTATCAGGTAGGTATTTCTAATCTGCTCTATTTAATCTCGTACTCTTACATGGCTTAAATGTTGAAATACGATTTAATGGGTCTTGAATGTGGGACACCGTTGATGCTTAAAATCCTTCAAACTGAAATTACCAGTCTTGTTAGAACAATGATAGTTGAATGGGATATGGGATGATTTGTATATAATGATGTGTTTGAGTGTTGTTGTTTTTGACTGAGGGTTTGATAGTCTGTGAGACTCTATTTTTAAAACTACGATAATTCATGCCCTAGGAATAATGAAATGCTTTGTTAAACGCTAGAGGAATTTAATGTTTCTTAGATTTCTCTGAGATTGTTCTTTGGGGGTAACAATGGATGCCAAAATTCTGTCCCTGAAAGACAGAACGAGAACTCGTCGACGGACCGTCGGTCCTTCGATGGACCATCGTTGGGGTCCGTCAACAACACCTCCCCTAATTTGTCTAAGTGTCTAACCACGGAGGTAGACGACGGTCCCTCAACCCGTCGATGGACCATCCTGCATGACCGTAGACTCTATCAGAACCCTTATTTCTGAAGTTCCTCAAAACTTTTCTAACGGTCTGTCCTGTAGGTCTGTCGTCCTTAACAAAATCTATGTTTTTAAGAATACAAAAAAGTTTCTAAGGGTCCATCGACGAACCCCACTAACGGACCCTCATTCCGTTATGGTCTGTCCTGCACTTTCATCGTCTCTAACAGAATCTTTGTTTCTACAATATCTAAATAAATTCTCTAAGTTTCAACCGACGGACCAACATTGACGGACCGTCGATGTGGTTCATCAGTCAGTTCTGCATCACCACTCTGTTTGTCTTTCATCCTCTGTGTTTGATTCTTTTGAGTGTGTTGCATGCTTACATTGGTACTAATAAACCCTCCTTGCAGGTACACATGGCACCCAATTTTTGTCGCCCCTTCCCGCCGGTTGGTGATTGGGTCGTCCGATGATGAACGCAACCTCGAATACGTGCACGCAGACACTTTTTAGTGCTTCGAGGACCTCTCGTAGCATGCCCATGAGGGTGGCGTCCAGCGTAGTCGCTACCTCACAGTCTAATGAGGAGCGCACTCTGACCGGCACACCGTCTGGGTCTGCTGCAGTTTCTAAGGTATCATCTGGCTCTACGAAGGCTTTCGGGTCTGAGGAAGCTTCATCTTCACAGGGGGACACTACTCCATCTACATCATTCCACTCTGCCTCGTCTGAGGAGGCTGACAGTGTGGATTCAACTCCATCACCCCTGACTGATGTCTCCGCACCGGTTCTTGATCAGCCCAACCAGTGGTGTGTCAAGGGCCAATATCATATATAAAGGGATGGAAAGCTTCTTAACGATAAGGGGGTCATGACTCGGACTTTGACAGTCGAGCGGCTAGTTTTTATCGAGAGTCTTCCCACAATGCGCTAGCTATACATGACCTTTTCACCCGCCATCGACTAAAGTGGATGTCTAGGAGTTTGGGTCGTTACAGGGAGGAGATGGTGCAAGAGTTCTATGCCGCTTATGTGGCAACTCTCAGGGCTAGTTTGGACAGATAGACTAACCCTGCCAAACATGCACCACTTGAGCATGTTCGTGTCCGTGGCAAGCGGGTGGATATCTCTTTGGCCGCCATTTGCAGATTTTAATATGGTGCTGACACAAATGCCACCAGGACCCCCCTCACTCCCGAGTTTGCTTATCGGTGGAATCTGGCAAAGGATTATCGTTTCCAGTGTGAAAAAGTGTTGAGAGAGACCTCCAAGAGGTGGATAGCCTAGAACATCTCAGTGGATGTCGAGGGTGCTGATTGGGTGCTGGAGCCCAAAAAAGGTATAAAGAAGGCTAACCTCACATTCACGGCCAAATTCTTATGGATCTTGGTCCGTCATTGCCTCTCCCCCACTGCTGCTGATAATATTGTTACATGGGATAGAGTAGTGCTGATAGCTACCATGGTCGCTGGGTTCTAAGTGGATTTCGCGTGGCTGTTACAGGCGTTCATTCATGGGAGTGCCTTTAAGGGCCTTGGATTATGAAGTACATTTCTGAGGCTTAAGAGAGAATCGAGAAGAAGATGGCCCAGCGGATAGAGAGGCAGTTTATAGAGGTCCACCAGCGCCTTGACGCATTTGAATTGAGGGTTCTCACCCGACCATCCCATACTGTAGATTTGACGACTCTCCAGATTGCTGTGGTGATTCTGAGAGCAGATATGTAGAGGCCCGAGTTCCAGAGTCTTAGGCCCCATATGCGTAGCCTGCTGAGGATACGGTGATGGATCCACTGTTCTCCACCACTGCTGAGACATCACCTCAGCCCCGTGAGCATACAAAGAGGCACCGATCTAGATAGGATGATAAGACTCGATCTATGAAGAGAGAGCGTCTTGAGTTGGAGGCTGCGAGGAGAGCCTCGCTAATTGATGAGGATGCCCGGCAGATGAGGGCTTAAGAGGGGGTTTCTAGGGCGTCTAGCTGCAGGATTGCTGATGTTGAGAGGAGCACTACTAAGGGTGTTGTTATTGCTGCATACACTATTGATGGTGTCCCTACTACAGAGGGAGCGGGTTCCGGAAAACCGAACCTTCCATCTTGTTGATCATCAGCGCTATGCGCCTCAGGTTTGCTTAACCTACCATATGCATTGGGGACAGATGCATGCTCTTTTGTTGGGGGGTGGGGTATATGAAAAGTGAGTGCTAGGGTGAAGTCTAAATAGCCCAACTCACTATCCTCTCTTGGGGTTTTCTTGCCTGTGTTCTTTTTCCCCAAGAAACTGTTTACTTTACTATTGAACCGGCACATTAGTATCTTGTACATAGTATTGATATGAAATATGAAGCATGATTACTAAATAAAATGATATCCTGATTTAAAGAAAATGCTTGCATGATTAGGCATAGTGAATGATGAATGTGTGGCTCTAAGCATGACATAGAGATACACCCCTGCATGACCCTCAATCTTATGCTCTAACTAAGTGTCTGATAATATGGTAGGGTAATGAGGTGTTAAGTGAGTGTGATAAAGAATACACCACTGTTGGTACTGAGCTAGAACTTGCCCAGTTAGTCCTGCTAAAAGTAATCTGTAATAGACAATTAGGAAAGGATCATACGCTCTTGTTCAAGATAGTAAACCTTTAGCCTAGATAAAATAAAACCGAATAAAATTAACCCCTTCTTGATCAAAATGATTTGAGCTTAACATGAACCTTTCTTTTCTACCCTCCTTGGACATTTGCACCTCAGCTTATGCCAAAAGCATAAGTTGAGGATGGTTAATGCAGAAAACAACCTTGTCGTGGCCCTGACCCAACCTTGGGTATTTTGTACCTTGAATCATGGCAAATCCATGATTTGATGGTGGCTATTATAAGGAATGCTTCGAAAAGTGGGGCTGAAAGAATAAAGAGAGAGAAAGAAGAAAAGAAAAATGACTCAAGCAAAGTTGAAAACAAGTGAAAAATTGCAAAATTTAAAAGTAAAAGAAAATAAAAAAATAAAATAAGAGTCACTTACACAAAAGGAGAAAAAAAGGAGAAAAGCAAGGTAAAAGAATATAAGAAAATTAAGAAATAGGGCGGAATAAACGATGAAAAGGTAGGATGCTTAGTTGTTATGTCAAGGAGGACAACAAGTCACTAAAATACATCAAAATGTACCCTACCTGACCTTGAGCCTACGTTACAAGCTAAGAAAATCCTAGAGTGATCCTAAGAGTCTAATACGTAGAACTTAAAGCAGTGAAAATAAGGGCAAGCCTATGACGATAAGTGCCAATGAGGTGAGAAGATGTTAAGAGAGTGAGTATTGAAAAAAATAATCCTTATACTCAAACTGAAATAACTGTGTGAAAAAAGAGGATATTGTTTTTAAACAAAGGACACTAGTTGCAATACTGGAAATTTGACACCTTGGTGAGAAGTAAAAGAGAAGAGGTGTCAGTGCGTGGTGAGTATGTGTCATGGTATGATCCACATGAGCGAGCCTAATAGTGATATCATGCATGAACATATTTAAAAAATAGGGATTGATAGCCAGATGATTGCGAAAGCTAAAATAAGGATACTTTTGTACAAAGGTTTTTGTGGTGAGTCATAGTGCGTCAGACAAATAACGAATTTAAGTTAAGGGTGTTGATGTACCGTGGTAATTTGGTACTTTCAATATTTTTCCCTTAAGTTTAGTGTATGTCTAAGGCCTCTTTGAAATAGTTTTAATGTAATTTTCTTTGTGTTTGTAGGAAAAACTGTCCAGAATGAAAACGCTAAAGATGTGCTGAAAATTGTAGAAAAGATGACCTATGGCGCCATCGACGGTCCGTCTACCCATCGACAGCCCATAGGTGGCAACCGTTGCCATGAAGATCTTATGTTGCCAAGGAAAAATTGAGAATTCTGACTAAGTGTGAGGCTACGGAAGGGAGGACGGTGATCTGTTGGTGTTAACAGAATGTAGCCACAGTACCTGATTTGAAAAGATTCTAAGTGTGGAGCGACAAAGGCTATCGACTGACCGTCATCGTTTCAATGGACTGTTGTCTTGGTCCGTCGATGGTAACAGAGAGTTGGAGAAGAAAGCTGCTGAAAATAGAGTTCGAAATATGGACCGATGGAGGTGTCGACGATCTGTCATTACCTCGACAGTACGTCGGTCAAGTCATCGACGCGAGACGCGTTTTTGGATAGATTTTCCTTATTTAGGTTTCCCTTTATGTTTAGGATTCTTTTATTATAAATAGGATCAAAAACCTCATTTTTGGGTTAGACTCTTGGTTATTTTTCTGATTTGTAATATTTGTTGTTGAATATTGGGTTTTGGAAATACTTCATTTTTCGGGAATCGTTTATTAAACTATTTTCTCGAATTCAAGTGATTTTCTGGATTTTCTTCAATCTCATCAAAGTAAATACATGAATTCTTGTCTAATTAATATGAATTGTGTAATTATGAACATGGGTATAAATCCATAACTAGGATTGTGGGAACCATGGGTCATTAACAAAGAAAAACTAGCTAAAATAACAATTCTCGAATAGTTTCTTACATGTATTGATAATTCTTTTGTTTAGAAGTATTTTTAGTGAGTGCACGCTTTAGAACTCGCCTTATTGCTACTTGTCGGACAAAGGAGGTAGATAATAAGAAAATAATTATCAACGTAGATTTAGTATATGCTATCTAATAGGCTATTGTTGATTGGTACGAAGTAATAACTAAGTCATATATCGATTATGATGCTTAATATGAGGTAAAAGGTAAGGTTTAGTAAAGTACACACGCATAGCCGAACCAAGGTGCGGAGTGAAATTCACTAGTTGTCGGATCAAGATATTAGGGATACATAATTTACTACTTTGCATGCAAAATACTAGGAAAGAGTAGTTATATCTGGGGTTACTGCGTTATGAACCAATGGGAAACACTTACACCCTAATTTCTCTCATCATTTGATAAATATCAAATATTTGAACTAGCTACTTATTTACTTAGACTTAATTAATTACTTTTGTTACACAAAATACCCCCTTTAATTGTTTGTTTCCGGAAAAGGCTTGACTATATAGAAGTAATCGTAGATTAAAGTTAAGTCTAAACTATTTTCCTCGTGGTATCGACCCCAACCTAATATTTGGGTTCTTTACTTAATACGACCGCTTATACTTCTTTAGGGAAGTATAGTTTGAGCGTATCAGAAATATATCGCACCTTTGCAAAGTCTAAGTTTGTAAGTCGATGTTATCTCTATATAGTTACTTCACATACGTATGTGAAATTACTATTACATATGTACATATTTATAGATAGAAGCAAATAGATCTATGTCGTTTACCAATCATAAATCAATAGACATGCACAAAATTAACACAAAGACTTGAGAAATTATTTTTTTATCGTGCTTATCAATAGAACTGTATAAAATAAAAAATAAAAAAGCTAAACCAACAAATATTAATGATCTAGTGGTAGAAAAATGCCCTACTCACGATACTTATAACCTGGATTGTATTTTTCAAATAATGCATTTTATAATTTATTGAACTTTTTTGTTTTTACAAAATCGACTGAATTTGTTGATTTTAATATTTTTATTTGCAAATTAACTGATGGACTTTGTCTATTTCTTCTAAAGTACTTGTGTTATTCTTTTTGTAATTTGTCACTTCTAATTATGAACAATTGTAGCAAAAAAATTGTATTTAGCTATGAATCTTTTATGTAGCAAATAGTTGAATTATTCACTACAAATTTTAAGTTGTCACTATTTAACACATTACATATTTTGTGACAATTATTTTGTTCTACATCACAGATTGACTAGAAATAATAATATATTTGTCAACAATTATTTATATTATTAGTGACGAAATAAATGTCATAATTAAATCTAAATTTTCATAGCTAAAATTTATAATAAATAACTACGACTTTAATCTATCGATATTGTAACAACATTTTCTTTATGAGATTTTTTTGTGCCCAAAATTTAATAAAATATACGATAAAAAATAATTTTTCGTGAATTAAATACATTATTAGTAACGAAATAATGTGTAACCGATAACTTTGAACTCGTGACTAACACTACTTAACAAATGACGCCAATTAATTTTTGGGTGAAAAACCTTAGGACAAAATTTTTCTATGGATTTATATGTTTCGTCACTAAAAGTATGTGTCTCATATATTTAAGCACGAAAAAAAATTGTCACTAAAAGCGAATAATTAGTGACGAAGTTGATGTCGTAGTTTGTCATGAATTACATACACTATTAGTGACGAAATAATGTGTCACCGATAACTTTTTATTCATGACTAAAACTACTTAACAAAATGACGCGAATTAATTTTTTGGTGGGAAACTTTAGTGGACAAAGCTTTGCTACGAATTTTTATGTTTTCTCACTAAAATTACGTGTCTCATATATTTAAGCACGAAAAATAAATTTTGTCACTAAAAGCAAATAATTTGTGAGGAATTTTTTTGTCGTAGCTAATAATTTCGTAGCTATATATCATATTTGTTATAGTGCTACTATTTTCATAGTTTCTTCGAGTCAATCATTTCTTCGCTTCATTGATTGTTAACAGTTTCATATGTTTCCATATTTTCTTCGAGTGCACAATTTTACTTAGTAACTTTAAAATGTCAAATTTGATTCTCATCTTCTTATCGGAATGCATCTGGTGCATGATTCTAGTTTCTACAATCTGTCAATTTATAGTTTTTGTTGTTCTACTCCTATCATTCATAAGCAACAATTTTGATGAGTGTGTCAGTATCCGTCTTTTTCACCTTGGTCGAAACCTACTCAAACACTAACAATGGAAAAATTTGTGTTCATTGATTTACAAGAAAATGATTTTTGTTTGAAAGGCGAGAGTTCTCATCCTTTGGAATTGATCCAAGAAGACAGAGTTTTGTTTTAGATTTTTGTGTGTCACTTGAGTTGTACATCTCTGTTAAATTTGACAGAATATTTTGATATAGTTAGCGTTTTAGGGTGAAAGACTAAATTGATAAATTTTTAACATATACAAAGGACCTTTTCCGTAAGTTGCATATATAAAATCAATCTAATTCCAACATTAAGGACTATTTCGATCATTTTCTCTATCTAATCTAAGAGGCGAAAAATCACAATACAGTTTCATGTCTACTCATTGGCCTAACGCAACTAATCTCGAAAGTGATAGTCAAAGTCTTTGACTCATAATGACCTATCTTCTTCTAGGCTGACAAAACTTCCAAAACAAGACAAAGTAGGTCAACATATCGTTGTTTTTAAAAAAAAACCTCCTACGTTTAGCTTTTAATCCTTTTTGCTCTCTTATAATCCTTTTTGCTCTCTTAGTGATTCGAAGTTCCAACCTAAATCAGGTAGCTCCCTCTTGTTGTAGGTTGAAAGTATTATTTTCACACATATACTTGTGTGTGCAGGGCCTTGGCTAATGTAGAGTCATATATAGTTGCGTTTGGTTAATTGGTGGCCCCAAGTAAGCATGATTTCGAGAAATAAAATAAGAAAATTTCTAGGTTTTGTTCACAGATAATAAATATCCTTGTAGAAAATTTACAAGTTTTACATATGTACAATAATAGTAATAATAATAATAATAATAATAATGTCTAGTTTTGAGGCAGGCTAGCTATATGAAGAAAGAAAGAAGATGATGTAATTGCTAGGAATTTACATGCTAGATCTAATTGCTAGGAATTTACTAGATGGCAACGAAGTTGTGAGAGAGTTTTTCGAACTGATATTTCATTAAATCTCCAAGAGAGCGAAAAGAGCTTGGACGTGTCATGGATGATGAGTTATTTGTGTTGGTTGTTGTTGTAGGAGTAGTGGCTGTCTCATTATTGACAGCAACATCAATTTCTCCCATCTCAGTCTTCATTGATTTCACAAATTTCATGTCAATATTATTACCTGAAATATCTCTTAAGTAGAATGTATTTCTTGCTCTCCCTCCTTCTGTTGCTATATCTGCTCTAACAACAGCTAGACCATTCTCTCGTAGAACCCGCGTAATATCTGATAGCAATCCTATTCTATTATTTGCACATAGTTCTAACCGGATTCCCTGTCAAATAAAATTAATCACATATATATATTAGAATGAAATGAATGAAATTTAAGGTAAAAACAATCAGCCCATTGAAGAAAAGACCTCGCAAACTCTTCGTTCTATAGCAGCTTCCAAGCACTTTATTACTCTTTCTTTCTCACTCTGTGTGCTCATTGCATATCCATCAACATGCCTGATAAAATATTCCTGTCACGTGAAAAAATTAACTTTTTTACTTTTCTGATTCGGACCAACTTTTACAATATATCCAAATACTGTACTAATAACTTTGAATACCTGAAATGCATAACCACCACGAGAATCAACAGAAGCATGGAAGATGACATATTGCATATCTGTAAGAGTGCAGACCGTATCAAACATGAGCCTCTTACGATCCTTGCACTGTATGGACACAATTGAATATCCCTTTTCGTGACAGTTCTCAATACACACACTCAACATTTTGTCTTCTTTATTACTCTCAATTAATCCCATTCTTATAGGGCTTTCAAAATCACGAACTGATAGCATAAGCTGATGTAGTCTACGTTCCACATCAGTCACCGTGCCTTGATCTCCTTCAGGGTTAATTAGTCCATAAGCCGTTTTCACTTCTTGTTGTTTCACATTTTCTTCATTTGTGCTCCTAGGAGATGTTGTTGCTCGGAGCACTGTCGTGAGGTGATCTTCGATTGCTGCCAAGCGATTATGGTCAATAGGTTTGTCAGTAGACTCTTCTGATATGTATACAACACAAGCTAAACGTGCATTATGGCTCCATGCATGTGCTTCCACAACGTTGCAATGGAGATCAGCTAGGGCAGCTGATATCTCTGAAAATAGTCCTGGCCTGTCTCTTCCAGTCATTTCAATTGCTCTTGGTTCATCACATTTCAAATGTTTTCTACTTCCTGTCATTGATTTCTGTATTCCCCCCCTATTTGCTCCAATCGCCTGCATGTTTTATTTCATCTTTTCATCACTCACATATATATAAGAGTAGGAGGGAATTAATAATATAAGATTCGGAAAAAGATAAATATACTTCCAACTATCGTAAATGGTATGCAGATATACCTTCTGCCATACTTTTGGAACATTGGTGCCCCTATCCTCTAAAAATTAGAGCGTATATACCTTTTATACTAATCTTATCCACCAACCCGACATTTATTAAATATTGGATCGACGGATAAAATTGCACCACGTGTCCCTATTTGGTCTTCTATTAGAGTGAAGGACATATATGTTCTAGTTTTTTGACGGCAGGGGTATCAATGTCCCAAATATATGTCAAACGGTAGCTGCATACCATTTGATCAATAGTTCGTGAATATATTTGTCCTTTTTCCTTATAATATTTTTGAATTTTCTGTTCTTTTATATCAACTGAGTAAAAACAAACAAATTGAAACGAAGTATCACATATTCTAAGATTTAATTAAATTTGCTATACTAAGCTTGTTATAACTTATATGATTGTTACCTTTTGAATATAGTTGACAACTCTTTGATTGGTGACTTTGTTACCTAGCTCATCTTTGACATGGAACACTGTTTAAAACAAGCATTTAGAAGGAACATATTAGATTCTATTTATAATTAATTGGGATTATTATTACTGCCTCTATCCCAATTTATGTGATACGAAGTATATATTAATAACGATAGGAATGGTGTGAATATTATACCATCCATGAACCATCCAGCATCTGAAGATATATAGCCTTTCAATATAATGAGATTCATATCTGTTAGCACTTGCACTACTTCCAGCAGGAGACCTTGTTTATTTACACTATCAATCTGCATATAACACAAATGGATACGTTTATCACAATTAAAATACATTTTTATTCTAGATTAATAATTCATAGTTGTTATAAATAAAAAGATTGTGTTACCTTAACTACTGTACAATTCTCTAGACTCTCATTGTCAATAGTAACTCGACATCTACAAATAAGGAAAAATAAGTTAAACCTATTTAATTTTATTTATTTTTAGAAGCCAATTTGATTTTGATGACTTACTTTGGGCCATTTATCCTCTCAGCTAGGCTATCAAAATCTGGATCAAAATAAGGCGAACAAACTGGGTTCATGCCTTCAAACCAAAAATTATGTCATGTCATGTCATATAAACTAAAAATAATGTACAATAACAATATCCAACAAATAAATTTTGATAGAACAATGGTGCCAACAATTAACAACACAATAAATTTTTAAAAAAAAACATCAATGCAATTGATTCTTCTTTTGTTTGATATGAAAACTATAATGCATTGAAAGTTTGTGTAAAAACACTCTCCAAATATGAACTATGACAAGAAAACGACTACCTTATTCTTGTTAACTAACTAATACTAAAGAAAGAAAAAGGAGAAGGCGAGAGATCCAAGGAGGAATTCCTCAATCCTAATGTGTTTCAGAATTGGTACCAGGATAATTTTCATGAAAAAAATTCTGAAAAGAGAGAGAGATTTGAAATTCTTGTGTTCCTCCTCTCGAAAAGAAAAAGGAAGCAAATAAATTAAAAGTCAGGTTTTTCCGCCAAGTCAATTATGTGCCTTCACCATCCACAAGTTCTTCCTCAATTCTTGAATACCGAATAGCTTTGCGCCTTTTTAGTGGGCCGGGGCTAAGACCGTCAATTAAGCGTAACAATATTTTCTTTTACATCAATTTTGGATATAGTATTACAAATTATTTGATTGATATAACTTGATTACGTTGTGAACGACTTGTCATTAAGTTAAATGAAGTCCTGTTTGTGAATGTTACTCTTGATTTGTCTCCCTCATGAATACACAGGCCCACACTCAAATAATTCTGTACTTACTTGAAGAGTCCAAGCTGCCACAAAAAGAATATATTTCTTCAACATAAAATACTCCCTCTTTTGTCATAGTGAATTATTGAAGACTAAACAATATTATTTTCTCTCTCAACTCTCTTTTTCAGTAGAATTAGTTTTCAACTATATCACTATATACCACTTCTTGTCTTTTCTTACACCTTTCTCTTGTATATTTTATTGTTCTGAAAATTAAAAAATAAAATATACTATTTTATAGGTGATGAATTCTTCACCTAATAAAGAGTTAAAAAGATAATTGAATCGTAATTGGCTAAATGAATATAGCCCAAATGTTATATAACGTTACAAGAATACAAAGTAGAATAATGGGTGAAATAAGTGTAGATCCTATGGCAAATGATTTACAAGAGTTTATTCAATAATGGGCACCTCCTATTAACTTCATCACTAACATACGCGCTTAGGATCTTTAATTTAATCAAAAAATAATATGGCATTCAACGTTTCCATTCATTTTGATATTAAAATAAGATAGTACTGTCATATTCCGTTGAAGGTAGACATTATTCATAAAGAGGTTTGTTGCACTGAACCTTCACTTAGCAAAACATGCTTTACCTCTATCAGCAAATGGTCCGCAGGCTTAAACTATGACTTCTTAAGAGAAAGTGCAATATCACTCCACTTCTTAGACACAAAATCAAGGTATTGACATAAAACTTTTGCCAATACATACAACAACACTTGTGAAAATCCAGTTTTGATGAGTGTTTTTTAGATTAAGCTCATTCTCATAGAAAGCGGCCTACTTTTACACTTACCAAGTGAAATCGTCAGAGAGCGCCATAATTTTGACAGCCACTTAATCACAGATACAAAATTTTTCTAAATGTCAATTTCTCAAAACCTCCACAAATCATTATACTTATAAAATACACTTACATGAGGGTTGATTAATATTAACAATAGTTTCTTTCACACTAGTCATCTAATGATTCATATCTCCTGTTGAATCTTGTTCTAAGATTTCTAGTTTCAGGTTGAGTTTTTCTCATATCTGACACAACAATTTATGATATTTCCCTTCCAGTATCACTGCACCTCGATGTGCTTCAGACCCTATATCTTGTCTTGCTACGGTCTTGTTAAAGAATAAACTGCCGAGATTAACACCAATAATTTACCACAATTAATATTTATTGTATACCATTAATGATATAATCTCACAATATAGTGTTTCTTAATCATGAGTCTGAATTTAAATCGTTTAATAATATTTTTTAAACTCTACCATTCATTGAGCTATCACATTAATCAAAACTAGAAAAATTTTTATTTTTTTAAAAATAACTTTGTGTTTTATATAGTAAAATGGTATTCCTTTTTTCACTCATTGAAGCTGAATTTTTTTTTTTACGTCAACCTTCAATGTAGAGTCAATCAATATAAGTTTTTTTCTCACTTCAATCAATAACACCAAGTTTTCTCTCAGACCAACAAAATTTTAAGTGTAGCACAATCGGCATTCCAAGCCTCAAATTTCATCCAAGTATATTTACTTGCTTGCTTGTACATGCATACTTATACAGAAGGATCATATAAAGTGCAATTAGTCACATTCTCCTATTCTTTTTAGTAAAATCACAACACCATATACAACATTTAAGGTATATATTATGAGGTTATAAAATATACTTTTTTAAAATTTCACTTATGCTATTATTACGTGTATAACATATTCTTAAAATTAAATTTATTATAAATTTTGAAAATCAATTATACTTTAGATCTAAAATGTTTAATCAATTAAAAAATTTATTTTATTTAATTATTAGTTTAAAATTTAATTGTTTAATTACAGTTTCCATTGTTTCCAAAACGATTCCCTGATTCGCCTTTAAAAAACATCTCTTTTATTTTTAAGTTTTTATTTTTGTAATTATGTCTAGTTACACAATATTACCAGTCACTTATTTTTAAGGATTTCATATTGATATCTTTCTTCTTATTTACCGTTACAATGGAATCACCCCATACCCCAATCACAATCCCCCGCCCTCACACGCCGTCAGAGCTACCCTCTACCCCACATTCTCCCACGCCACACGCCACCACCCACGACAATATTCCCCACATCCACTACCAACCGTTTCAAAAACTGTCCTCCCCTCTTCCTCATATACCCATGTCGATAAATTCAATGTCCTCGGAAAAGTTTTCAGATTTTGTTGAAAGAACTTCTCTGATGTAACGTTCATGTCCCCACATCGTTCACTTATTAACTCCAAACCCCATCGCGTAAACTGTTTGAAAGCCTGACGCAAACGATGGATGGTTTTTGCTTAATCCAATGGTTCAAAAGGACAAAAATACCAAGCAAACAAAGGTACTTCCGTAAACAGAAAGGGAAAGAAGAATAAGGGCAAAATTGTTTAAACCCTCCGACTTTGATTTTGATTTTGTTAAATGTTCAAAAAGAGTTAAAACAAAAAAGTCGACCAAATGTCGATGTTCTCAATTTTTCCTAATCTTTTCCCCCCCAGTCATCAACAGGGAACTTGGCAGAAAACAGAAATCAGAGATACCAATAGTCAAAAAGACAAAATGTTTCTAGGGTAAGTCATATATTTAATATGATACATTAGTAAAAAAGTACTTGACAATCGTAAATATGGATAGTTTGATAGTCATTTATGTATTAAAATTGTATGAATCGTGATTACATTATATATTTGTCCTTTAATTTAATGTGTATCTTATTGGTAGGGTAAGGTGAATGTTAATATCAGTTTATTATTAAATTGTATGAATCGTGTATTAACATTAGTGTATTTGGTCCTTTAGTGTGCATATGATTGGTAGTGTATGAATATTGATCGTCAGTTTATGTATTAAAAGTGTATTAATTGTGTACTAACATTGGTATATTTGTTCTTTAAAATCATGTGTATAGATTAGTAGGGTAATGAATGTTGATAGTTAGTTTTATGTAGTCATTGTATGAAATTGTGCATTAACATTTGTGTATTTTTCTTTTAGTTATATGTATACGAAGACAACCTTGACCCCTGTAATCGAAGACCGTTCTTATTATTTGCCTAGTAAACAAGTAAGTAAACAATATACTTTTAACTAAAACTTTCCTTCTATCTTCAAGGCGGAATAACTCAACATTCGTTTTATTCACTTTTCTTGTTGAATTACAAACAATTTTCATTAACTTTAATCGAACTCCTTAAAACCCACAAGAACCAACTCATTTCTGCAAGATCACTCAACAAATACTCTCTCTCTCTCCACAGGAAGCCAACCCACTTCTTGTCAAACTCACATCAAATACTCTTCCTCTTTCATCAAGGAAGACAAACCCACTTGTTTACAATCACATAAGCGCCACAAACTTCAAACAACTCACAAGCAAAAAAAATTCACAAACGATCTTCGCTGGCTCTCTCTTCTTCTCCCTTTAATTCACTTTTTTCCTCCTCGACAGCAAATAACATTTTTCTTTTGCTTGATATCTCTTTTTATATTATATTCATGATCAGATCAACCCACCACACCGCCTCTCTACAAGTTGATATAGAAAATATTTGTTTATTTGCTGACATATACGTGTAAAGTTGATAACCTTTTGATAAAAAGTTTTTGTCTTCTCGATTTATTTTCATAATATGCCTCTTTTAATTTTTCTGCGTAAAGTTGATAACGTCTTCAGAAACGGTTTTGTCTTTTCTAATTTTTTTCAATAAAATATTCCTCTTTTATTTTGTTATTTTCGATAATCATTTGCGCCTCTTTTATCTGTAATTGTGCTTTCATTTACAGGGGGATGAAACCTATTCATGAGAGTCATGACTTATTTATAGTCGATGAACGTGGTTCATAGAATCAGATTTGTCATCATCAAACGTAAGTAAAACGACTTCTATCAAGATTCATCAGTATATTAATGCCGAATTATATTATATGCAATGACATGGTTGTTTTAACTAGTATGTTTTATAATTTTTGAATATTATTGAAAATTTGTGTATCAACATTAAGTGACTTTGGTAATCGTACTTTGTTTGTCTACGATGATATTATTTTGGTATCCAAATTGTATGAATTATTCACTACAGTATAAATTTCGAATAAATAGTATATGGAGTATGTATAAACCATTTAGTTTGTGTTTGTATATTAATTAACTTTCCATTTATGAATTTTTATTGGTATGCAAAATGTATGAAATGTTCAACAATCTTTTTTTGTATAAATTTTGATATAATTTGTTTTGATATCCTGTGTATGAAACTGAATAATACTTGAATGAGTGTTAAATTTTATGCAAAGAAAGGTATCAACGATATTTTGTCTTCATTGTACAAATTATGAATGTTTGCTGATCAATTGAATTTCTTCTTGGGCAAGAAGATTTCCAAATAATTTTCTCGTGACAACCCCTTGTGGTATATCTTATGAATTGCATGTATAAAGATTCAATTTTGACCCCCCCCCCTCTTGCTTATTTGTTTCTTCTTGAATCTGAAAATACCAGAGATGACTGTTGTTTTAAAATAACAGTACAAATTATAATTTGGGAATAACGGAATTCAAAGAGCGATTACTGGGCTGGCAATGTGATTTCCCCTTTTGAATTTTTCTGATCCGTCTATTTCTAATAGACCTTATTATCTATAATATTTGGGAATAAACAAAGTCCTCAAGTGAGACTTTTTTTTTCACACTTTACCTGAATAATTTTTGAGGATTATATCTCTTAAATTATTCGCCATTTTGTATGTTCATTGCCTCATTTTTTACTGATTTTGAAAATCCTCTAATAACCATTCCCAGTTGTATTTGGATTTGGTTGAGTCTGGTATTATTTCAACATTTCATGGGTATAAATATTTTAAACCAACTCTTAAAACTTGTGGTCTAGAGGTTTTGCTGAACAATCCTACGTTTCAAATTCCGTGTATCCATATATCTATAGAGTTATCTTTTATGAGTGTTTGTCCAATCACCTTGACCATACAATTGTTGTTTCGTGGCTTCAAATCGCACATCACTATTTTGGAATCTGGAAGACAACGAAGAACATTTATCTTTTGTCGATGACTTGACAATAAACGATTTTCAGAACACATGACAATCAAGTCATATTTTTGTTACTGTTATTTAGTAATTAGAAATTATTAACCTTTCTTTTATATATTATAATTCTTCAATAATTTTTTTAATTGCAACATAAATTCAGAAAAATCGTGGTTTACACCTGATAAAGAGTTAAATCCATTGATCATATATTTTAAATCATTTTCAGTCAATCATGATACGGAATATCAAGGAACATCAAACATGGTGTTGATGTCGCAAAAAGTATTTAGAGTTTAAGGAAGTAAATTGGCGGAGTTATACGAAAACATGCTCGATCTAAACATTTTTTTAACCTATTTACAAATTACTATCCAATATTTTAATGTTCAATGATGGTTAGGTGGCGTTGAAACAATTGAAAGATAATTTTATTCTTCATCCCTTTTTAATTAATTACTAATAATTATTTTTGTTATAAATTTTTAATGCTTTAACAGTATTTTTACATCTATTCATACGGTTGACATGCACATGGCCGAAATGAAAAACTATGTCCAATACTTCGACAAACTAATAATTGAAAAGATTAGGTCGTCAAGATGTCAAACCAAACATCAATTACCACCAACAGGTATTATTAGATATTAAAGGGTTTTACAAAGTCAAAATTAAAAACACATTGTAATCAATATGTGTTTGTGTATAACAATGTGATGATTAGATATTATAAATATTTTGCAGTTTTTTTTTATATACATCTTTGAAATTGTATAATTTTGAATGAAACAATTTTGGTTTCACTTGTATTTTGTTATCAATTTTATTATTGTGAAAAAAACCAACATGTATTATATGAAAATTAAGGGTTTTCCAAGTTAAAAATAAAAATGTTTATTTTATCATAGTTTTATTTGTGTATGACTTTGTATCACTAAATTTTTTGCATGTTTTTTCTAGTTGTTTGTTTGATATATGTAATAAAATTGTGGTAAAGTGAATTACGCAACATGTATAAAATGTATGAATAGTTGGGTCAACTTTTTTTGTTGTTCAATTTAGTTATAATCTGTGAAAGACAACATCAATGCCGTTTTACTGATCCTTGTGTAAATCTTTGTCTTATTTCTGCATCAAATTGTATAATATACTTTTTACACTATTTTATAATTTTACTTTTATATTCATATATTAATATTAGGATGATGCACTCAAAATGTTGACATCTGATACAGCCTCTAATGGACGACCCTTCCATTGCAATGTGGTGAATACATTCATATTTCAAATACGGATGGTATGAGGTTTTAAATCCTTATTATGATATGTACTTTCATATACAAAAGTTTTTTTAACATGTATGATTTTTGACATAAAAGGAGGCTCAGAAGTCAACTGACAAAAATATTATACTGACATTTTTCATTCTTACAAACACATGCATCATCGAAGTCAAAACCACCATCATTGGGATGATTGTCCCCTGATTTAACTATGACACATGTTTTGAACTTGATCTAATTCTTAATGTTTCAATACAACTTCAGCTGTGCCAGCAAGAAATAGGAAACCCCAAAAATAGTGACACATACCGTGACATCAATGTCGAAAGGCGAAAGTAGTTCAAAAAGAGTGGGTCTTATTTCTTCAAATCAAACACCCATTTGAAAGTCCTAATCAGTTTTGGGTTGGCAAGAGTTGAATCAATGAGTATTAACAACGATTTCAAAGGTTTTTCTCTAGACGTGGCCAGGTAACGTGTATATAAAAAATCATTCATATATCACACAACCAATTGTGTACAATTGTTTTAAAATATATTTTCAAAATTTTTCATAGAAATCTACTTATTCAAGGTGAAAAATATTATTCAACCTCTAATGGCCTTGATGTTGTCAAAATTGGTGAAAAGGATTTTTGTTTTTTCAACATAATGGTTTAAGACAGCAGACTTTTGGAAGACAATGTAAGTCATATTTATCACTTTTTAAAGAGTTAATTCCAAAACAATTAGTTCAAATTTTGTATTTATAACTAACAGTTCTTGATGTATGCATATTGAAGAATGTTGTATACATTGTTTAAAATTTTTGTGGTAGTTGCTATATGTATGATGGTTTGAATGCGTCTTATACAAAATATTGAAACATGTTTAATTCTTTTTTTTTATAAACGTATGTTAATATTATTCTGTATTAGCTCAAGAAGACAAAATCTCTCCAACAACAATATCCATACAGTACAGTTGAATGTTGAATTAATTGGCGTGTATTAATCACGTTGAGAACAACGAAGACAAGTACAAATAAACGACATGAGATGCATTTCTATTTTCTATACCGATCCGATGTGGGACAGTGCATTAGAGGTTTCAACTACTTGCTAATATTCGTTGGGATCCGAGTTGACAAAGTCTTATTCGTGTCAACCTTATGAGAAGTGTTTCATTTATTGTTGGTTGTATCCAACTCAAAGCCTAGATGTCTGAGGATTCGAGGAGGGAAGGATTCTGTTCACTACCAACAAATCATTGAAGTTGTTGATAACACTTGCATTTCAACAATGAATATCACTATTTTGGGCAAAGCAGCATGATTTTATGGCAAAAGGCTTGACTTGTAGAATCTAATAAAGTAACCTGCCTCTGAACATATGTCTCAGTCCAACCCCACTTGAATATCGATCCAGGAATGCATTTCCTAAACAATAAGATAGTTCCAAGTACATATTTTCTATACTATACTATTCTTCATTGTAATTTACTTTATTTAGTTATTAATTTTGTTCATTTAAATTTTTTATGGTGATTGTTCTATGTACAACTCTCTGTTTGATGAATACATCATTAATGGTATTTTTGATATGTCTTTTGTTGATATCGAGGCAACGTAACCACCATCAAGTATGCCACATCTTAGGCATTATGAAAAAATAAAGAATGAAGAAAAGGGCTGACTAAGTGACAGTGAAGTTGACGGTACAGTTGCTAGTAAATATGGAGACTTCCCATAGCTAACGAACTGCTCTAGATACCACCACCAATTATCCTACAACATCCCACAGACAAGAAAATAGTTACGTGTACCTTCTACTAAACATTTTTTGAAACTCCATGTTATTTTTTGCTTTAAGTTAACCTTTTGAAGACTTTGTTTGGACTTATGTTTTAATGATGTTAAAAAAATCAAATCTTTTCTTTCATGTATATCCTGTACTAACATTCCTTATTGATTTCTATAATTAGGATACTATGTAACATACACAAATTATACACTTGGAATTCAATTTTCAATCAATAATAGCAGTCTCTCTGCACTTGTTTGGTTATTTTGGGTAATTTCAGTAACTATTAATAACTTATTCGTACCATATGGATCAACATTTTAGATATCAAGTAAGGTTTCAATCTACCTTATGAGGGGAAGGTGTATGACCTCTGAATCAATACCATTTTGATTTGTTGATTTATGATATTGTATTAAACTTTGTATGAGCTTTTTGGGGGGGAGGGGGGGGGGGGGGAAGGGCCCGATCAATGTGTGTATTGAATGAATTACTAAATTGGTATAAGCCAGGGACAAGAACTGAATTTATTTGTACCTTTATAATTTTTTTAGAACTACATGATTTTTTGCTTTAACTTTTAAATAATTCTATTTAATTTTAAGTATTTCATGATTTATAATATCATATGTTTTTTTTCCACGTTATAACCATTTTCATATGAACTTACAAATTGATTTCATATAATTTATGGTACTAGTAATTATACAATAATGCCCACTATAATACAATACCTATTACTAATAATAATAATATAATAATAATATAATAATATAATTATAAATCGCAATCTAATTTGTACTATAATGCTCCATGTAATTCTAGTCGTAATATAAATCAAATACAAATTTTCTAACGAAATATAACCTAATTAACATAGGTATCTACTCCTAGTGCTACGCTAATTCTTTAGCAAAGTTGTAAGCTAGTCAGTCAAGATTAGGTGGACCTGATCCTTCAACCGTTTCCACCCTGCTGCTTCCTTCTTCATCAATAATTGCTGTAGACAATAGTCACCCATTGGAACCCCTGTTCCGTTTGACATGTTTTTTCCAATTGTTCGGCCTTCCTTTTCTTCACACGTGCACCATCAAAAAAACATGTTGGAGCGATTCCGCTAGGATTCAAGAAACCTTCTTTTCCCTAAAAACACCATCGTATGCAGTCAAGCGAAGTTTACGGAATTACAAACCAACGATTGGCATTCTGGGCGATACATGCATGAGTTCCACGCACCCTTATGCTTATGCTTCATATTCCGAACCTCAACGGATTAAGATCTGTTTGTTCCACTTTCATGGATGGCCTGCAAGAGTGGCCAGGATAGGTCGGAACGCCATAGTCAGACTATGGATGAACCATCACGCAGGCTTAAACTTTGACAAACTTCTGGGACTAGAAGCCCGACATATCCAAGAAAATATGAAGAGGTATCATGACCATGGTGGGGAATATTTGTGTCAAAGGCTAGGAGTATAACCACATCTTAGAAACATGATACTTATAAGTCCATGGCAGAAGTCTGTACATCCATGGAGAACCCATATATAAAGACATAGGTTGCCAAAAGAAGTGTTACTACATATACTT
Source organism: Solanum habrochaites (assembly GCA_027704765.1). Lineage (NCBI taxonomy): Eukaryota > Viridiplantae > Streptophyta > Magnoliopsida > Solanales > Solanaceae > Solanum > Solanum habrochaites. The sequence goes on along the minus strand of JAKWJA010001033.1, from coordinate 27,415 downwards.
GGCCCGCATAGCATTTAGGTGGCCTTGAATGAAGAACCTTGGTTGATTCTGCGAGAGCGGAACGAAAGAATACAACACTAAGGCAAGAACAAGGCACTGAGTACGACTTATTTGGTCTTGATAGAACTATGAAAATCCCTCATGAAGCAACTACGAAGTCACAAGAATATGACGCAAAGTATTTTTGACATCAAGATCAATGTAAGACCGCTTGTGCTATGGTCGCCACGGTGTAAGAGTCTAACATCATGAACAAAGGGCAGCGACACCCAAGGTTGGGTTGCGCTACAGTCCAAGTACACGCCTACTCAGTAATGACGGTCAATGCAACTAAACCGACTCCAGTAGTGGATCCTCACCTAAGAGTAGCATCACTGTTAATCGATCCCTTACCTCCAAGGACTTCTGGTCATGGAAGTCAAGGAGGAAGCATGCATTGTTTCGCATGGTTGAGGCACGAGAAAGACGGACAGGGCCGACTAACGGCCATGAAACTCAAGAAATATCATGAAGACGAGAAGTCACATTTCTAGGCTACCATTACAATTTGAAAGAAGACATGTTCTAAGAATTCCTTGTCACATGCACGAAGAAGCGTTCCAAAGGGAACAATGTCGTGATGCCAAAGAAGCCGCAAAGTGCTTGCCTCCTAGGCAGAGGTGTATCTAATAACCGAGCTGAAAGAGATAAAGACCAACTGAGGAGTTGCACGAGGACCTTGATCTAGCAATGGACTATTGGTCACGCATAGCACAACAATTGAGCCTATGCAACGCCAATGCTACACGGTCGTCGCATCAATAGGTAGTGGAGAGTTTCACTTCCTGTCACTTCACAGTCAAATTTTGGCAAATTGAGAGGGTCGGAGAGGTCTAGTATTTTTGGAAGGTTTTATAGAAAACCTCTAGAACACTTAGACCTTCTTGAAAAGCCTGGAAAATCCTATAATGTGTAGATTTTTCTAGAACCATGGACCAAAGTGTAAATACTTAGAGACTTATAATAATATTAAATTACACTTTACCCCTAAGGATTTAGTATAAATAGAGGGGCCTCTCATTTGTAAATCAATCAACACTTATAAGCAAGCTTTTAAGCAATCTAAAACCTTTTTTTTCCAAATATTTCTAAGATCTTTTCCTTTTCATTTTCTTAACGATATTAGTTTAAGGAGCGTTATCTTGAGATTACTAGATTCGTGAAGATTCGTGATTAAGTTGCTTAGTGCCGGCACGATATTTAATAAACTCTAGTTCATGACATTGAGTCTAAAAATAAATGTGTTTTTTGACCATTAACTCAAAATAAATAAAAAGAATTAACTGGAACAATACTGAATTGGGGAAGACTCATAATTTGTTGAAGTGTATCCTTCATTGGCATTGAGAAGAGGAATTCCCCCCGGGGAGATGGCTTTATCATTTATTACAATTCTAACTTCTTGCATATCCATTCGAACTTTTGAACTACAATCTCTTTATTTCAAATTATGTACCATCAAACGTTTCTCCAATTCAAACACATTCTCGAAGCCAGTAAAAATATCACGAGACAACAAAGAACTACTTAAAATAAAAAAAAAAAATCACAACCCAAAGGTAGAGTTTCTCTACACAGTAATACATATGTGTTGAATGTGAGGTTTTAATCATGTATTTTGGTGAACAAGGGTAGATATTTCACATACTAACTTCCAAACAACTCATTCCGATGAAATTAACCAGGACATTGCAACTACAGCAAAAAAAAAAATGTTGTTTAGTAAGAGACATTAAACCATCACGAGAAGGGAAATATCACCGAAATTAAGAAACTAAACGAATTTCAGTGTGACTGACTCAAATCAAAAATACAAAAAAAAATTCATCAAGAGGAAACCAACTTGATTCTTGTTTGTTATGATTGCGTTTGTTTGACTTTTATAGAACTTCATGTCACTTTTCCTACACTCTTCCTCTCTCTTTCTCTTCTCCAAAAAATTCGATCCTTATCAACTTTTGAGGTGATTGTAATTGAGGAGAATTTTCTCACTCTGAAGTTCTAAACTCTTTAGTAGCCCACACAATTTAAGACCAACGAATAAATTTACAAAGTAGAAAGGGAAAATTAGCCAAATAAACCAGAGAAGAATGTGAACTTGAGAGAACTGTACATCATTAAAATTAGGTTGTTGCCAACAAAACTAATGAAACCTATAATAGTTAGGAGCAAATTAGACAGTAAGTAGAGCACAATCATATAATGGCTCAAATCTCAACTTAGTTACTTTTAAAGAAGGCAAAAATCAGACATTTGATACAATTTTCTCTCCCACTTCTACTATGGTCAGAATTATGAAAGAGATACTGGTTGATGATTAAATATTAAGTAAAGTACTGTCAAAATGAATTTTGTAAGCGTTTGATAATGAATTTAACATATATAATATTATATCTTGAAATTTAATAAGGCCCTTGGAGCAGACCTTAAGTCTAATTGATCAGTAAAGTTTGAAACCAAAATGAGTACTTGAAGAAGTCCATCAGTGATGTGTATGCTGAAGTTGGTGTAAATGAGTTTGATACATGAGATTTAGTTAGTTAGTTGATTTTTTCTCACATTTCTCTTTGCTATGAGTCATGCCTATGAGTATGTCACCTTTTTTTAGCAGTTGCTTTGTCCTTTGAATTGGAACTGTTTGTGGTTTATTTTTCACTTTTTAAAATATTTTTTTAGTTTGTTATGACTTCTTGTTTAGGATGATGCATCAAGTTATGCGCGAAATTTTTCATTATTATTTTTATTTACTGAAGAATCCTAATCAAATACACAATCTCAGATCATTTAATATTATTTTACTATCAGAATGCAATTATATGCATATAATCATTACACCGATACCATATAAAGTCAACTAAATCAACATGTTACGCATGGTTTCAATCTACCACTTAGAAGAGAAACGTTCACAAAGAATTTGCCACACTAACTTTACTTAAATTTTGAGAAGGAAAGGAGAAGAAAAGGGAATGTCTTTTCTCTTTCTATTTTTTAATATAAAAGATATAGTTTTTTTTCGAAAGGAAAATCTTTTTAACCTAACGGGAACACTTCTAAAAGAAATTATGTCTCTCTCCCTTTTCTTATAAATAAAATATAAAATATATTTATATATTTATTAGTATGGACGGATTGACCCAAGAAGGAGAACGAAAACAAAAAAACCCCATGGATACCCGAAAGCCAACTTCTTTCATCTCTCACCTATACATGTGTTAAACTCTCATTCTTATTCAGTATCTTCATCTCATCCATAACGTCTAGACACGGTGATCAGTGCACTACTTTTTGAAATCCACTTTTGAAAACTCAATCATACACAATTACGGGGCATATCGAAAAGATTCTAACCATTCTCCTTTACTTTGTAAGGCAATGTTGGCTCAATAATGTCGCTTAATAATACCAAACATTGATACTGTGGACTTGAGATGGTTTTCGACATGACATAATTAGACTTACAAGTCTTTGGGGTGACTTTCATTGGTGATCAACCAACTCCTGGGATTTGAGGTAAAAAAACCTAAATTGCTCCTTATCATGATTATTCTCATAAGTGGATAGGTGGCTTTGAGATGTAAGCCCTACAAACATGTTTGTAGAACGCAAAATAAAAGAGCTGATGCATTAGCGTTTTCCCTATCTTGCAATGCTAAACACTTCCTGATCAAACAAAAGTTACTTTTTCAATAAGATTATACCCACCGCCAATGAGGAAGATTTTAGACAATTAGGTTTATTCTATCTTTGCCGTTTTAGAAGTTGCAGAGGAGATTGTAGATACCATTTATTTACTACATGTTTTACGGGATACTTCAAGAAAATCCAATAAGTGACTAACATTCATCGTTTGGCACCTCGTTCCTACTCAAGGACACATTATCTAGAAGTCTTGAGGGTATACTTTTTATGGTGTTTTGGGAGAGGAATAATCAATTCAAGATCTCGGCGAGCAGCACTTCGGAGTGTGGAGGATCATATCATCTGACCAAAACTCCACTTTCACATAAAGATAAATGGGATATTATTGGACAACATGGTGAAAGATGCTTAGATATATCTCGAAGATGCCGATGCTTGTCAAATTTCATGCTAGTTTTCATACATCAGCCCCTGAATTATGCACCCAAGTATCAGATCTTGACCATTTGACGCACGTGGATTGGATATTGTGGACTCCACTACCGAAGTCTTCTGGTGGCCCCTGTCATCTTGGCAACACCTGATTACTTTTCAAAATGGCTGAAGTTTGTCGCTCTTATAGAAGTGAGCAAAAGAATGTTATATATCGCTTTGGAAATCCCTTGATATATAATACAAATATGGAAAGCCATTTGATTAACAAGTATTATGAACAAATTAGTGATCTTTTTTGTTTCAAGCAGCGTAATGCTTCCATGTATATGCTGCCTAATGTCTTGTGAAGCATTCAATAAAACTTATTGCAACCTTCAAAAGTTATATCTATGTCCTAAACTGGATTGACATAAAGAATGAATACACTTTTTGGGAATATAGGACACATACTTACACCAAATTAACACACCATATTCATTTCTTTTGGAGTTGAGAACAGTACACCACTGAGCATCAAATAACTTTCCTTAAGCGTGCTTTGAAGAAGGATCCTGAAAAAGAAATGTTGACTGCGTCTTGCTAAGTTATAATCACTTGATGAAAAGAGGCTAGTAAGCCCATCAAAATCTTAAATTTTCTCAAACTCGTCTATCTCGGGATTTCAATAAAAGGTTTGCTGAGGTGGCTTTTAAAGTTGGAGACCACGGTTCTCCATAAGAAGACCCATCATTAGTTTGCCAGTCTAGACAAGTTTACCTCTAGTGGGATGGACCTATTGTTGTAGCAACAAGTCATATTCCATGGTTCAGACAGTTGGTTGATGCGATGGCTAAAGATCGATTTTCTATTAATGCCAAATTCCTAAAGAGGTACTACCTTAAGTAAGATGATGCTCCTTAAATACGAGCCTAAACTACATTTGCACTCCTGGCCCGCAAAGTATAAACTATGTAACGACACAACCACAAAAAGTTACTCAATGAGTCCCCACCGAGACCTACGTTGTGACTTGTCCTCTCATTGAGGGTACGTAGGGCTTAGAACTATATTCTAGTTCAGTTGCATAGTGTCAAAATCAAATGTTTCCCACTTGATTTTTCGCATGAAAGTCAAAGAAATACATATTTTAATTTTATATATTTTGTCTCATCAAAACTTTACATACTTGTACGACTGGTAGGATGGGGGTCAATGGAGGGGGGTGAAAACTTGTAAAATATGAGTTTATTAACATACACTTGAAGTCTTTAAATTAGATCAAAATGCAAATTGAAAGTCTTTATATTCTCGAGTTTATTATTTGAAGTATCCAAATCCTCTAGTATACAAGTTGAAGTATTCAAATCCTCTATATAAATTAGACTTCAAGTATGTAAGTAAAGTCTCAAATGTGGTATATCATTGGATTTCATGCCTTAAGGCGGCGAGGTTTGTCCCGTTCACTTTAAAGCTAGCCTTGTTGTGGATTATCCTTCCATATAATCTTTAAATATTTCTTGCATAAGGTGCTACACAACTTTTTCTTCACCGGAAGCTAGACTTTCCACGACCTTAACTAAGGAATCCCCTTAAATCTCAGCCTTAACGTGGAAAGATTGTCCTTTTGCAACCCTCATTTTAGGGGTGATCCGTTTTTCACGGGTGTATTACTTAAAAGGAGCTTTAAATTTTTTCATGTCTTAGGTGGACAAGATTTGTCCCTTTCCATCTTAGCTGGCCCTTTTCACTGGTTCATACTTAAAGGATATTTAAATTCATGCCTTAAGGTAGGTTGATATTTGTCTTCTTTGCACCTTATCTTTTTTCCTTGTTGCGGATTTATCCTTCATGGATCTTATATTTCTATGTCCTTAAGGTGGAAAACTTTTCCTTTTAACGCCACCTTAGCTAGACTTCTATTCATACAACTTATCCTTTAAAAGGATCTTAAATTTTCATCCCTTAAGGTGAACAAGTTTGTTCTTTCACCTTAAGTTTGGCCTTACATGGGTGTACTTTTAAAATGATCTTTAATTCACATCCTTTAAAGGATGAAAATCTTTTGTCCTTTTGCACTTTAATCTGCCCTTTCATGGATTTATACTTAGAAGGATCTTTAAATTTCTTGCCTAAGGTGGATAATATTTTGTCCCTTTTCACTTAAGCTAAAGCCTTGTCGGCGAATGTATCCTTCAACGATCTTTAAATTTCGATGTCTTAGGTAGACAACTTATCCCTTTTTCAAACCTTTTTCATCACCTTATACTAACTTGCCAAAATATTATCCTTAAAAGGGTCTTTATAAATTTTCCATTCCTTAAGGTGGGAGGAATAATTGTCCTTTGCGCACTTAAACTGGTCTTTTCATCACGGGTTATCCTGCTCATGTTGTTAATTATTCAATGCCTTGTAACACCTTAAGAGTATTGATTTTTTTTCAAGGCGGAAACGTTACGAACAACATACATACAAAACAACGTATTCATAAAGCCCTCAGTTGGTTACGTTGTCATACCCTATAACACCTTGAAGTATTATTTTTAGGTGTGAACTTTACATGATGTGCTAGTAAGCTTCAATTTTGTTATCATTCGGGACCATGTAAACAACCTTGTGTATTTTTTTCAAGGCGGAGCGTTACACGGTACTCTAAGCAAAGATCAGTTGGTTAATCATTTCGAACCTTGTAAACTACCTTAGTGTTTTTCAAGGCGAGAGCGTTCCAGGGTAGTCTTAGTAAAGAATCAAGTTGGTTAGTATTCGTACCTTTTAGCCCTTCAGTTTTTTTAAAGGCGGGAGCGTTCAAACAACAATAACAACAACAACACTTTTGTTAAAAATAATCTCAGTTGTCCTAGGCAGTCTTATCCTTGTACCCCTTTGAGATTTTTAAAAAGCGACATTACATACACGGTATCTAGTAAAGCTGGCAAGTTTATTAAGCATTCGGAACCTAGTCAAAAACAACACCTTGAGTTTTTTTAAGGCGGAGAGTTACCACAACACGGTATTCAAGTAAATCTTCAGTTGGTAAGCATTTGGGACCCTTGTAACACCTTGAGATTTTTTCAAGGTGGGAGCGTTACACCAGTATTCTAGAAAGTCTCAAGTTGGTTAAGCCATTGGACCTTGTAACACTTTGAGGTATTAATTTTGTCATGGCGGGACTATATAAAGTATTCTGTACAACCTCATTTTGTGATCTTAAATGCAGGGAACGTTAAACTATCCCTTCATAATTAACATCAATTTTTGTGTGATAAATCTTTCCATTGTGTGCCGACTCGAAATATAATATTGCTTGTATGGTCTACAAAACAAACACAAAAAAAGAAGAAAATATAATACAGTTAAAGGAGAGATTGTTACCCTTCAAGAGGTTTGCATACTTGAAAGTATGCTATACAATTAAGTTTATACCTGATAACAATATTTTTTCCTGATATAATAACCATTGAAGTATAGTTTTCCAACGCTCATGAACCCTTTGGTGATGTGACCTCCAACATCCAGATATAAATATCTTGTGAGGCAACCAAAGATCTGAATCAAGTTATATGACAGAATTTTAAAGTTAAACCTTCAAAAAATAGCTAGAAAGATTATGAAGTATTAATATTGAATTTTGATATGTTGTAGACCTTTGTGTCTAAGTCCAAAATAATTCAGAGGCTTGTGATTTCGTCCGTCCTACGTTAAAGACATGAGAATTTTAGTAAAACAACATAAATCTGGATTTTCCGCACGACACAAATCTAGAGCTAACTTCAAAAATCATCTAGAAAAAGATTTCAAAGGTATTAAATCTGAATTTCCGATATGCTGTATAACTGTGTGTCTAGATTCAGTTCAATCCAAGCGGATCATAATTTAGTCTTTCCTCTACGTCAAGGCACGAGAGTTTTTTTGTAAAGTCACCACAATATGAAATTTTCAGCATGGAACAGAAGCTAACCTAACTTCAAAAATCTCTAGAAAGATTTCTAAGGGTATTAATTTTGAAATTTTGATATATTGGATCTCTAGAAGTCTAAGTTTTAAGAAATCAACCATTTCAGATGATGATTTTCTACATAAGATATGAATTTTATATCCTCAGACGTATCAAGCTGTAGACAATTGACGAATTTCAAAAAAAAAATAAGAGGAGATTACCGCCTGATTTTTGCCATTTTCGTCGTAGCTCACAATTTTGTAATTGAAGATTAAATTGTGGAGAACACTGTTGCTATTTATATATTCATTATGGGAATAAAATCCTACTCCTAGTTTCAACTACAGTTCCCTTTTTGGTTTTGGAATAAAACTATGTATGAAATATGAAATTGATTAAGATCACAATTCATTGTTCAATTACAATTTTACAATTTTTTTTAGCTTGGACAATAGAATAATATATTATATATATATATATTAATTATATATATATATATATATATATAATGATATAATATGAAATCATCAAAATATTGTTAAACTAAGGTAACTGGGGTTGTGGCGTTGAAATAGTTGTACCTAATCCTTGAACAAATTTGGAGACATTGAACAATGGTCTATTACAACGATAGAGAAGGCGAGATCTTTTATTTTAAGTAGTGACAATCTTATCTTAAAAAAGTAATAAGAAAAAGAAAATTGAGCCCTTAATAACTTCCTCTATTCAAAGACCATCTGAATATATGCCTATGTTGCAAGTTATGGCGTATATTAATATATATTCTTCTAATATTCATTGGAATCTTCTAAGTAATCGGTGAATTTAATGAAATAAATTACATGGATTAGTTTATTTCGTTTGACTCAAGGTGACTTTAGTAACCAGTTAATGCTTCAAGCCTAGTCTCAAAAAAGATAAAATATTTCGACAAGAACTTGAAGCAGGGGCATTCTAATTCATTTAAAATAAAAAATGCTTTGGAATTATATTAAGTTCCATACATATATTACTCCGATAATTGTGGATTGATATAATTAGTTAAAAAAACTTTAAGGTCCATATATATGGACTTAATTAAAGTCTAAATTAGATTGTATTTGAGCTCCATTCGAGGAACCAGTTTGTTAAACAAAAAAAAACACCAACCCCATTTCATCTCCTTCTAGAGACCAAGCTTGGCGACCAACGTGGACAATGAGTGTGGCAGCCAAGTCAAACAGAAAACCATAAATCATGCACATGTGTCAAAGATACAATTCGGCTCATAAAGCCCATATGCATGTCACTAATCTGATTGGAACGAAAGAAATCCGTCCAATTGCAACTCCCGCTAATTCTAAACTTAAATAGGGGTCGTCATAATTCCAAAAAAGGGACAGAAAATTCTAAATAAGAGCTAAGAAAATATGTTGGTGCAAACCCGTTAATTCTCTGCAAAGCTCAAGTTTAGAATTCAAGCTTTCAGTTCAAGAACTATCAAGATCAAGACCATCGAAATCCGAGATAAATTTCAAGTCAAATTCATTAGAGATTCAGAAAAAACTTTAAAATCCTTGAATCACTATTTAAAAAGCAATTCCGAGGATCATAGAGATTTTAAACAGCACTCACAATTGGAAATAATAAAAAAACGATTGTAGCAATAATTTTTCGTTCTTGGGGATTATTATTTTTCTTGACAAACGAATTTTATTTTCTACAAGTGTTTTCTTTATCTGTAATTTACTGTCCATGTAAATTGGCACATTGTTAAAAATAATTCTTGATATAACGAGTTGCCAATTTACCCCTATAATATTATGAAGTGATGAATTAAAAACTACGATTTTTAAAAAGTTTCTATCTTTTTCAAAGTAATTAATTGAGGGTATATAGATAAAAAAAATTGTTCTTAACTTAATTTTCAACATGGACAAGTTAATTAGAGACAACTCCAAAATAACAAATAGAGAACTAATTAGTGACAGAGGGAGCTAGTACATATTAAAATGAAACAACTATGTACGCACCTAATTCAATGCTAACAATTCTTACAATATCCACTATATCAATATTCATTCCCCTCTGTTCAAGATTCAAAAAGTCAACTAAAGTTTCCCATCAATCATTTGAATTTTAATATGTCATTATCTAACACAATCAATTATCTAAAACATTGTATCATAAGCATGTTAAACTCAATATTAAATAAGAAAAATGCAATTACAGATATAAAACATTTAATAAATTATTATCTAATAACCTTAAAGTAACCCCTTTTTATTCATCAATCTTCCAATACTCTTCTATCTCGTCTTTTTTTTAATGTTTTGAGAATTGGGTCAATGCACACCTTGATATTTTTTTTTCTTTATCAAAAAAATATTTAATTTTTTTGTAAGTGATTTAAATAATTCGAGAGAGAGAGTGAATATGTGGAAACCCCCTTAACAAAGGCTTCTTTTACAAAGAAAATCAAGGAACTTACCAACAAAAAAAAATTGCAGTCCTTTCATAGATTTAAGATACTATTCTTAAAAAAGAGTTTTTTCACACTTTTAACTCCAGAATAATCTCTTTGATATAGATAATCAAAAACAGAGAACTCAGTATTTCCTACTAATTGGCAAAATTGTCTGCCACGCTTAGTCAAGTATGTTAATGAACCCAAAATTGGACTAAGGTGTGGACAAAGAATAATTGGGGGTTCGGAAGTTCAAGTCGGAAAGTTTCTGGTCTGCAGAGAACAACTGAAGCACCCAATAAATTTTGGGAGTTGTATCTGGGCATCCTGTCTGAAGTAACATATAGGTCTTAGCGGAATATATCTTATATAATCATTTCTAGAATCTATAGTGGTATCATTAATGTCAATGTTGCAGTCTCTTCTCTCCCCCTCTTAAGCACCACCAAGAATCCCTTTGTCGACACATAATTGGATTTTTCGTTAGGGACTCAGTATATACTCATTCCTCAGAATTGAATTCAATACAATTTATGTACATATCATAGGCTTGACAATTTTTCTACACTTCAACTTTCCACCTGTTCCATTAGGATCACTGTCGGACGTTCTAGCTTGTACGTAGGCTTTAGGTCATGTCTGTGTCTTTGGATATTAAATAGACTTTTACAACTTTCTGATATCGGTTTGCTTTTCTCTTCTCCTTATAAATTCATTTGAGCTCGAGTGTGACTTTGACTTGGATCTCCTTTTTTTCTCGATTCGAATTTTCTTCATCTTTTTGTCATTCAGATTCTCAAATATTTTTTGTTTTATAGTGATAGTCACAACCATATTCAAAAAGTTATACACCTACACTTGCAATTCTTTCAACCCCCCAAACGCCCCCGCACCTTATTTTTTTATTTTCTCCATATAAGCCACCCTCACCTTAGCGTTTAGCATGAGTTGTTGCATGATTCCTAGGAAAGATCAGGGACAAATAAAGGTACAACTCTGAAGTAGGTACCCTCAACTTATGCTTTTTAGAAAGAGTTAAGGTACACATTGTTAAAATATATTTAGGACGGTGAATTGGTTATATGAAAGAATAAGCTCTTCAAGCTCAACATTTGGATAAAGGGTGAAATGCACTCATTGGGTTGGTTGTTTTTAGTCTTAGAGGTAAACTTATTAACAATAATGAAATACGATCACTTCCTGATTCACAGTTTCGAGTACCTTAACAGATCAATGGGGAAAGTCTAAATTGGCACGTACCATATGAATAGAGGGATCAACCTCCTCACACACTTATGGCACCCTTGTTTCACTATCATAATCAATTAAACTAGTTCATGTTATAGATTAAGTCATTATGTTTTTCTAAATCGATGTCCTATCATTCTACAAAGATCTTACACATTCAATCTACAATTGCACAAGTATATCACATATCATATTTTTTGGAAGGTGACAATTTCCATGCTCTTCCCTCCTTCATGCTTTACTTAGAGTCTAATCCTACACTTAACTAGCCCAAACATGTCCGTTCAACAGAATTAACAGTTTCTGTTGGGGAAACATAACATAGGGAGAAAAAACCCAACGCAGGGTTTATGATTGGTTGTTAAAACTTTACATAACCCTAACACTCACAATCCGTTCACCCCACCTTTACAAGAAATGTAGTGTAATGTCCTCAATGCATAAAAGTAAAACAAAAAGTGATACAAACCTGTGGCGCTTAAGCGCCAAAGATCAATGAAGGACTAGTGGGTCCGGTGGCCCCAAACCCAGAGTATCAATAGGTAGGCAGAACTCACAGTGATTCCCTTCCAAACTAATCGTAGGGCACCTATAAGTGTGACCTCGAAGGCAGATGCACCAACAACCACCCTCAGCCCTACGCTCAAACTTCCCACTAATCGCCATCAACTCTCGAATGTCATTACGTCTCCTGCAAGTTGCTACTCTGTCATTATTTATGCACATTCCTCTCCTCTACTATATTAAAAGTACACTTAGATGTCCGTGTATTCTTTCCATTCACACGAGAGAGTTTCGAGAGTAATCTCATCGCCTCAAGAATAGCGCAAGTTAGACTACATCTCCTATTTCAACCCTGCTGATATCCGACAAAGCCAACGGTATCCCCTCCTACCTAGACGTAAAATGGCCATATGGAATCCCGAAGAAACCAAGTAAGATACTTACTTATCATCATCCACATAAGTATAGAAAATAATAATTAAAACACAATTTTAAGTCTTTAAAAGAATCTTTCATTAGAAAGAAAGGGAATTCTAGACAAAGTCTCATTAAACTATCTACTAAGTAAGAGTCCTCAACCTAATAGGGTCTAGGGCACGCCTTACAAATAGAGTGTATGAAAATGTTCTAGTAAAACTAGAGAAATAAAATAACATAGAACTTGTTCCCTCTAGTCCTGTTGACATACCAAAAGCATGTTGACGAGTTAATCCAAGGTTGAAACTAGAAAATCTCCACTTAAACGAAGCCGATACCTCACACCTTGTCTTATATAATAGAATAATATGGGTTTTAGGCAACAAAATGTATCAAGTTGGTAATCCGCATAAAAACCATGTTAAGATGCTTAAAGGGTACATTTAGTTGAAACTAATGCCATTTGATCAGTTTATGAACTATCATAGAAACGAGTGCAAACATAAAATACATCATCTCTCAATATAATTCATCATATTCAACATAAAGGAAACAAACATAAGAAACCATCAAAGCAACCTTTTCAAGTGTATGGACTAAGGTCCCATACCCATATTCACTCAAAGGAAAACTTATTAAGGGATTATAGTTCAGTCCCATCATAGTGGGATTACCATAAACTGAAATAGAGATAATGAGTAAGCTTAACATGGAATTCAGTGCTACCCAAACCAAAAAAAAAGTTACCCTACTTGTCCTAAGAATAGAATAAAAACTCTTACCTTAACGTGGAAATTCACTATCTAAGACTATTTGGAATCATAGTTTATGGGACAAGTATATTGCTTCTAGAAACCGCGCATCTTACTAATAGTAAGCTTCCATCCTATGAACTTGCTTCTAGAAACTCCGGCCTCATACTAACGGAGGAGCTTCCATCTCATAACACTATCCGCTGCAGTGCAAAGCATGACTCCATTTCGTTTCATTACATATTACTCACTTTTACAATATAAGGAAGAATGTCTTCACACGTCAAACCAACAAACCCTTATGAGTCAACAATTTTGGAACTCATTAGGGTTATATATTTTGATAAGGTTTAAATGTCCTCAATGGATAGTTTATCCATTTATAAACTAATGAAATACCTTGAGTTTCAGTATCTAATATTTTGGAGACAAAAACATGGAACTATTCATGCAAAAGACCCGTAAGGCAAGCTGAAAAAACAAGGAAATGAAGATATTAGGATTGCCGAACCTCATTCGCCTTCATCATCAAAAGTCTCATCATCCTTGCTTTTGTTATGGTCGATCGATCGCCTAAGGAAAGGATCAAATTGGCGGTGAGAGGAACATTGGCTTGTGACGAGTGTCATTTTGTGAAGTAGACTATATCGCGCCTAATGATCCAAACTGCAAAAGTTGTAGGATAACTCAAGACGAGATAATTATACAAGGCGAAATAGACCTAGTTGTATCGGTGATCCCGACTAACGGCGCCGGGTGGTCCTTATCATCACGAAACTTTAAAAACTATAAATATTCATAATATTTTAAAGGGCTTAGTATTTTATAGTCTTGACAACCAATTTATTACTAAACTCTATTTTGAGTTTTTGAGAGCTTTGATAACCTTCTCTTGAACCTTTGGGAGACTGCGAAGATTCTCCACTTGAAGAAATTCGAAGTGGGTGTTGGAAATCCTTCATCCTAAACTTTTTTAGGTGAATAAATAAATCAGCAACATGTTGTGTGTATTCAGCTTTGGTATCATTTTCTTTCTTCCTTTTTCTTATCTCTAGCTATAACCCGATTCTTAGGTGTGATTTATGGATCTGAGTTATATATCTTCTTTTAGGTTGTTTATTGCTTACTATCATGTGGCTGTTTAAATGTGATTTAAACTTACTAGTTGTTGTTTCAACTGGAAAAGAGTTTGGTAGTTGCAAATACGATTTTCACCTTAGTATTTTTGGCGTTTTGCTCGAGAGGGAGGTTTTAAAACTAATACTATTAAATTGATAGCTGGTGGTTATTGGGTCGTCATAGTGATTCAGCTCGAGATAGTGAACACTAGTCTCTCTCCGACAGCTCTTAAGCTCAAGTGAGTGATGTGGTTACAGGGAGGCATTCGTCTTAAAAGGCTCAAACTCGGTGACGCGAGCAACCAAGGTAATTTAGGGTAAGTTTTGCTCGAAGATAATTTAACCCACTAAATTCCTAGCCTATTTTACTATATTCAACGTCTATACTATCATAGAAAGTTACCTTCGGTGTCGTTATCTTATATTTCATTCGGTCACATCCGACAAAATATCACTTCCCTATTAATTCTCAATCTTATTATTTTATAATATTTTTAGTTGATAATTCAATGCAACGACCTTTGTCATCCCTTTAATTTATCATAGTTTTTAGTCGCTAACTTCTTGTAGCTATGACAATATGGTTAATTTGTGCGTAGTGATATACCGTGGGCTTCACAGTATAATTAATGCCTTTTTCCCCGTCCTTAGTTTAGTGCGTTCCAAAATCCCTTTTGTGGCTAATTTTTTATACAGTTTCTGGTTGCAGGGAAATTGTCCAATAGCCAAATGGTGGAGATTGGTGAGAGAGAATTCAGAAGAGACGGCAGCCTCGATCTTATGGACTGTCCGCCATGCTGTGACGGTTCCTTAGGTTGGGCAGCGTATGAGAGCTGCTGAGAATATGGGGAAGTCTGACAAGTGGTGGGATTACGAAGCTTGTTACGGTCCGTCAGGCTATGACGGTCCAGTCTGCATGTTCGTCGTGAATATCAGAGAAGTGATTTTGGGGGTTTCCAAATTCAAGAGTTGAAGTCTTTGAAAACGAGACCCTCGACGGTACGCGTTGCTATGAATGACTCCGTCACATCTTGCCGTTGAGGGGGAATAAGAAAGCAGCAGAAGAACTGCCCAATATAAGGACGACGAGTCCCGACGGTCCGTCGTGTGGTCTCGATGCGCCCATGGTCCTGCGTTTTGGCAGATTTTCCAGTAATTAGAATTCTTGTTTCATTAGGTTTTTTGTATTTTTTTTTATAATTAGTTTCGAAAAAGCCATCGTTTTTGAGGTAGACACCTGTATTTAGACTCTGAGATATTGAAACTCTGTATTCCTTAAACATTGTATTGTGAGATTCTCGATAATCACTTAAACTTTTCGTGAGATAAATTGACTACTTGAGAATTCTGCAAGGTACTTTTGATGAGTAATCAAGCATCTTTTGGACTGTATTCTTTCTCATTGAAGTACGTACATGAATTCTTATTTAATATATGTGAAGATGTGTTGTGGCGATGAGTACTAAACTCCTAACTAGGTTGTTGGAACCATAGGGCAAATAATGAGGAAACCCTAAGCTTAAAATACCAATTCTAGATAGTGTCTTGGCATGTATTAATAATTTCTTTCGTCTTAGAAGTCTTTTTAACGGATGATCATACGTAGAACTCGCCTTAGCCCCCACAAAAACGCCCTCTTGCTGACTCAAGAGGTAGATAATTAAGGAAAAGAATTATTAACATAGATTTAGTGTAACTTACTAATAGGCTCTATTGATTGTACTTAGTCTAACTTAGTTCAAATTCGAATACGTGCTTAATTGAGGTAACTATAAGGTGCGGAAAAGCAACACACGTAGCCGGACTAAGGTGGCGGAGTGAGATTTTCTAGATGTGCCGGACAAGTATGTAGAAATACATAACTTACCTTTGCATGCCGATGACTATGAAGAATTGTTATAGTTAGATTATCAGGTATGAACGTGGGACACGTAAACCCTAGTTACTTTGATTAATGATTAAAACTCACCGTTCAAAACTGTCAATTGCTCTTTCATTAGTTAGTTCTTTTTACTTGAGGAATACACCCCCCTATTACATTTTTATGTTTTACTTCTAAGGAAGTTATCAACCGAACAATAGTAATAAAGCGTTAAAGTTAAGTCTAAACTATTTCCTCGTGGGAACGATCTCAACCTCACTAAGTTGGGTTTTTAACTTGACGCGACCCCGCTTTAAAAACTTCTCATTTGAGAAGTAAGTAGAGCTATCAAATTTTGGCGGCGCCGCTGCCGGGGATTTTGAAGCTTAGATTATTTAAACTTATTACTCATATTGAGTTGATATTTTCTTGACGTTTTACTTTGTTTTATTGTTTTGAATTTCTTTTCAGAACTATCCTCCTTGTATGCCAAATACACGAGAGGAAGTCGTAAACCGTTGTCTCCTACGATCACGAGTGATAGCATACACTGTGAAACATAGAATCGTATTGTGGGAATCAATTATGAGGATCCAAACCAGAATCATGCCCGCCTCCGGCGGTTATATGTTCTATGGTCAATTTGACCCCGAAGCTCCGGGTTAACTCACAGAGGGGGACCATAATCCGCTATCCACGGCCGAAAGCATCCTACAGAGGCAATGATACGATAGCAGAGTTTCGGATGGGCCGACTGGTTTTTACCTCCTCTACCCAACAGCCCGCACTTTGTGGTAACTACAGTAGTCTGATGGGCAAATGCTCACAGCCATGAGGTTTGGTTTTCAGGGCTAACTTCTGAGATCCGCACTATGCCCATCTAGCTAAGGTAAGTTCAGTGTGTAAAAGTTGTGTGGGGAAGCCTGATTTTGATCCAGATGGGGGGGGTTGATCTGGCTCAAGTGTTTCCCCTCTCTCACTGACGGAGAGGGTCTGCTTGTGGTTCACTGAGCTCCCATCAACTCCATCTTTACATGGAATTCCCTAGGATGTCTTCTTAGTCAGGCGCTACTAATCCGGTCTCCAAGAAACTAAACCACAAAACGGGTGAATCAACTTTGTGGCACTACCAGGAGAGTCAGTTAGTAGGTTCTTGGATAGATTCACACATCATTCTATGAGACAGTGTTCCAAATCAACCGTAATAGAATGATGAGTCAATCTGAAATAATACTTCTATAGGGGACAAGAATGATAACACAAGCGGTATTGACTAGCTATCTATGCAGTGGAGTCCGTATGGAGAATGTCTTATGCGAGTATCGCTGAAAAATTAGAAAAAATCTCCCCGGAATACATGAAGCTTGGATGTACTAGAAAATCTTATCATGGAGGAAACACCTTTTGGCAGTGCAGTCCGACTCATCAACCCATCCACAGATGATTTCGGTGAAGAATGCTCAACGAAGACTGAGCTTGGATTGGTACTAAAACAGGTCACTGGGGGTCGCAGAAAGGTATAATGCAAGTCACTACTTGGCTAAAACCACCACCGCTCCAACGATAGTGTTATTATGAGGAGGATTCCTATGGCATTAAATGAACAGATGGTGGGTTCCGACCAAGCGCCCAGGCTCAAATCATGATAATTGGCGCCTAAGGCCATAAGGGAACCAAGGTCTGAACTATGGTGAACTACAACTCGTGAGGGTCATATGTCAGAGATGGAAACTAACAATCGCGACAGACAACTTCAACAGCAGGGGTATAATGGTAATAGAACGACAGGAATGACCCTATGTTCCTCCTCAAATCGGTAAGTTACTCTCTAGGGATGTGGAGGTATTATGTCAGCGAGTTTAGGATATGTTGGCATCCAATGATGAGGAGGTCGATGGCTAGTGATGAGCACAATAAAGAGTTGATAACTGATTTAGCGGGTATTGGTGCAAAAAGTTGCATACCATGCACTATCATTAAGGCACCTTGAGTTACAATTGGCCCCATTATCTCAACTTGACACAAGACACGGCACCGGCGCACTCTTCCTATCACACGTCCAGTAATCCGAAAAATGATGGACATTGTATTGCAATTAGCTACTCGCGTTGGTGGAAGCAAACGGCATTGATCCACCTATGCCATCGATGAGAAATAGGTGACACTGAATCTGATAAAGTGGTATAAGTGATGCGGTCATTAGAGGATAACCTGCAAAAGATGATGATAGTGCCTAAAAAGGTAACTCCTAATGCTAGCCACCACCCCCATTTCCTCAGGAGATTATTGAAAAAGACTCGAGGATGGTATAATACGCGGCGTTTATCCACTGTTAAAGTATCTTTCGATCAATGTCCTTTGATAGAAGCTTTAGAACAAATGCCCGGTTACGCCAAATTTATGAAAGATCTGGTTACAAAGAAAAGATCGGTCTTTTTTGAGGATGATGATAGAATGCAGCATTGTAGTGCTATTGGTACAAGATCTCTGGTCCAAAAGAAAGAAGATCCGGGTGCGTTTACTATTCCTTGTAGCAATCGTGCTATTATAACATTTTGCGAAAGCATTTTGATCTGGGAGCAGCATAATCTCATGCCCCGCTCGGTATTTACAAGAAGTTGGGTTTGGGTGACGCCAAAATCCCCAACTGTCGATGGCGACACTGATGCTGATCGAACAGTAAAACGAGCTCTAGGGATACTCCACTATGTGGCTAGTAAAAGTGGAGTCATTCATATTTCAGGCAGATTTTGTTATTCTTGATTGCGAGTCGATTTTGAGGCCCCATTATTCTTGGGAGGCCATGCCTTGCTACGGGGAGAGCCTTGGTAGACATGGAAAAAGGGGCTCATGAAATTCGATTTAAACAATGAGGAAGTGACCTTTAATGTTTGTAAGTCCATGAGGCAGAGTGGTGAGCTCCAAATCGGTTCTGCTATATCCTATCAGCATGGTGAGACACTTTGCGACACAAATGAAAACGTCTAGGTGTCGAGCATTGTCAGTCATGATAATGACCTTTATATCGATTGCAATTGAAGAGTATGAGTCATTAGTCGCTGGCTCTTGACCGAGGTGATGTGTCGGTTTAAACCGAAGAAATTTGAGCTGATATGAAGAATCGTGATGGAGTCCCCACCGCGCGAAACCAGCTATAGAGGAAGCTCGCAACAGTTGAATTAAAAGCTCTCCACCTCATCTTAGGTATGAATTCTTAGAAATGGTGACACTTAATCGGTAATCAATTGCATGCAGACTTGGATGACAAACAGTTCAGAGTTTGGGACGGTGACTAAAAAGATTCAAAGAGCCTTGGGTGGACTCATTGGCGGACATTATTGGGATCCCTCCTGGTACTTCTCTCATAAAATCCAACTCATGCCTGAATCATAAGGCAATATTGAGCGATCCGGAGAGACGCTTCCTGAATCCTCCTATGCAAGAGTGTCATAGGAAATTATCAGTGTTTGGATGCTGTAGTACTCTATCGCAATCGCTCGATAGTAGTTGGTATGCCGCGGTCAGTGGTGTACCTAATAAGGGGGACTTGACTGTGGTCCCTCACGAAAAGAAAAAAAAAAATGGAACTAGTTCCAATGAGACCCGGTTCCTGGATTGTAGGGTGTTGTAGGATTATCGTAAACTGAACTCATGGACTGAAAAAGAACCATTTCCCATGCCCCTTCTGGATCAGCATGTTGGATAGACTGCCGGAAAAGGGTGGTATTGTTTTCGTTGATGGGTATTCTGGGGTATAAATCAGGATTTCTATGTCATCTTCCACCAGAAATCAAGAGAAACCACTTTCACTTCACTTGTCCATAATGGACTTTTGCGTTCAAGAAGATGCCATTTGGGTTGGTGCAATGCACTGGCAACCTTTCAGAGATGTATGATGTCCAATATTTTCTGACATGGTGGCGGATACTACTAAGGTTTTTATGATGATTGTTTTCGATGGTTGGTGATTCATGTCGCGCGTGTTAACCAATTTTAGGCTGAGGTTTCCTTAGAGATGTGAAGACTGCAATTTGTACTAAACTGGGAAGTGTCTATTTCATGGTGATAGAGGTATTGTGTTGGTCATCGCATTTTCAGAAAAGGGCATAGTAGGTTGATCGAGCTAACGTCGGGTAATAGAGAGCGGCCCCCCCAGACCAATCTGCTGTGAAAGGTTGAGAAGCTTTCTTGGGGTCATGAGGTTTTTACCGAAATTCATCAAAGACTTTTCAAGAGATTGCACACCCTTGTGCAAAACCTGCTAGGAGAAAGATTCTAAATTTTGTTTTGTATGAATGCTTTCTTAAGGCATTTCGGTGAACTAAAAGCAAAAATTGGTATCTGCGCCTATCATTATTTCCCCGAGTATTGGTAGCCGTCCATTTGAGGTCGTGTTGGCGATGCTAGTGGGGTGCTCTTGGTGTATACTGGCACAGAGGAACAACAAATTCAATCCTTCACCGCTCATCTCACTATGTTAGTAAAGCCCTAAATGAGCCAGAAGAACTAACAGTTGACATGAGAGCAAGACCTTAGCAGTAGCTGTTTTGCTGTTGATAATTTCTGCTCTATTTGCTAGGACTAGAGTTTGTTCATACTGACGCATGTCAGCATTGAGATCGTTTGCTGGCGAAAAAGGAATGCGAAACGACAAGGCTGATTCGTTGGGCTATTACGGCTGCTAGATTTGACTTTTGAAGTGCTGGATAGGTAAAAGGGACTGAAATCAAGTGGCTGATCATTTGTCTCGCTAAGGATGAAGCTATGAGTAGAGTTAGGGGATAGACTGACATTGATGACACTTTCCCGATGAACATTTATTGGCTTGCTCACACGACTTGATTCCGTATGGTTCGCCAGATTTTGCGAAACTATCTGTCTAGTGATATATTGTTCCATCACGACTTGTCCTTTCATCAAAGGAAAAAGTTCATGTACTACTGGTGAAGAAGTTCTTTTGGGATGAACCATACTTGTATAGGAGTTGTGCCGACGGGCTTACTTCGGTTGTGTGCCAGAGTGTGAAATGTTGAGTGTGTGAAGCATGCCCTTCTTCACCTGTTGGCGGACTATCACAGTGGTAATCCGAACCGCTGCACAGGATATTGCAATGTGGCTACAATTGGCCAACTCTTCATCAGATGGCTCATGGGTTGCTAAAGCTGTGACAAGTCAACAGTGAGGTGGTATTTCAAAAAGCAGAGTCTCGCCTGGTATAACCGCCATTCGAGGCTTGTTGATTGAGTTATTTGATTGTGTGGGGTATTGACTTTTTATGGGCCCTTTCGTGATTTCTCATGGATGACGTACTATTCTAGTAGCAGTTGCTTATGTATCTAAAATGGGTCGAAGCCATAGCACATCGCAACAATGAAGAGAAGAGTGTCACTACTGGCATTTTTGAAAGATATATTCTCTCGTTGCGGCACCCAAGGCTATTTTGTGATGGGGCTCCCACTTCTGCATAGGTATTCAAGGGTATTGGAGAATAGTGGGGTTTCGCCATAATGTGGCCACTCCTTACCACCTCAACTAGTGGGCAAGTGAAGTGTCGAATCGAGAGATCAACAGTATATGGTTCAAAACCTGAACGCTAGTAGAACGATTGGTCAAGGAGGCTGATGATGCTCTTGGGCCTACCGGACAGCATATAAGACTCCCTTGGTATGTCTCCATACCACTTGTTATATGGTTAAAGCATTGTCATCTACGCGTTTGAGTTTATAGCATAAAGCCATGTTGGTATGAAGAAGTTAAAAAATGGATTGGCAGCCGAGCTGGCAGAGCACCGTTTAAATGGGTTGAATGAACTTGATGAATTTCGCCTGAAAGCCTATGAAAGTTCAGCTCTATACAAAGAAAAGATGAAGAAGTACCAGACAACAAAAGATTGAAAACGAGAGTTATCGGTTGGGGATTTGTATCTTTTTATTCAATCCAGATGCGCTTGTTTCCTCCAGGCATAACTCAAGTCCTAAATGGACTGGTCCTTACACCTACACGGTTACCTGCAACAATTTTCCCCTCATGGAGCATATTGAGTTGAAACCCAAGAGGGTTCGTAGCGATTTCAAGGTGAATGATAGTGCATAAAAATCTATCTCGCGGGCTGCTGAAATCCGGCACTATGAATGATCGAGGCGTCCTATCTTGATGAGTCTGAGTAATGCAAGTGTCCCCAGTCGTGCCGCGCACATTAAATCAGGCGCTTGTTGGAGGCAAGAACCCAATACTTATCGTCTTTTTTAATATGGAGCATTTTTTTTCTACTAATAGGGTTGTTTTAAAATTTGAAGGCGACAGCACCAGGGAACTTCTGCAGGAACAACCTACTTCTACAGTAGCCACTGACTGATACAACGACGGACCGTTTCAATCACCTGAAACGGACCGTCGTAGCATCCGTCCCACCAGTGTACGTAGTTCTGTCATTTTTGATCATTAGGTCACACTATGAAGGAACCTACGACGGTGCGCGTCACGATGCGACAGTACGTCGTCGAGGACCGTCGGGCGTGATTAATGAAATCTATCCCGACCGGACCCGCCTGACCCTTTTCACACTTTTAAACGTTGATACTTCCCAACCCCCATATTCCACCCATTTAGTTCCTTATTCCCCTGCATCCTCCCTCTCTTTCAACTTCCACACTTCTCTCAACTGCTCATTCTCCCAAAATCACCTTAAGCCTTATCACTTAATCATACTCCAGCTGTCGGTGTCGACTCTTGGCCTAGATCATTCTCCATTTTGTCTCTCTTCTTTCTCCAGTTTCAGGTATGGTGTCTCTATCCTTTATACTTATTTATCTTGGCATTTGGTTGTGTAGTTAGTATTAACTTAGTTTTTTTGAGAGTCGTATACTGTTTCCTTTATCTGCGTATGTTAACCTAAGGTTCAAATGTTCATAATGTGCCATGTTGATGAACCCAAGCGATAGGTGATTTTGCTTTGGTGTTTCTTAGGTCGTGGGGTATAGAAACATATGAGGTCCACATCATCATAACTAACCAATGTGGGCTCATCGGGGATCCGTAGGTACCTCGGCCCAGTACTATACACTGCTACTCAAACGATACCCCGATGACGCCCGTCTCACAACACTACGGACCGTCATAGGGTCCGTCGCACAAGTACCTACGCACCCTGCTAAACGTCGCCTGTGATCGGACCTTCACTAAACCCCGCCACGACTGTCGCATCCTGCACACCTCATGGTTGTCAGAGACCGTGCCTGTTTCTAAGGGTCTCTCAAAATTTGCCAAGTGTCTTACGACGGACTCTTATGACGAACCGTCATACCCACGACGGTCCCGTCCTGCACGACCGTCATAATGGTCAGCAGACCCACTGATATGGGTCTCCCAACATTTTCTCCTAAGTGTCCTACGACGGACCTCTTACGACGGACGCGTCGTACCCTACGACGGTCCGTCCTGCTTGACCGTCGATTGGATGGTGCAGAGACCCAGCTGATCTAGGGTCCTCTCGAGCACATTTCTAAGTGTCCTAACGTACTGACTCTTACAACGGTACCGTCTGTACCACGACGTCCGTCCTGCTGACCGTCATGAATGTCAGTAGTATCCGCTCCTTCAGGGTTCGCTTATATATACATATAGCCTAAGTATAACACGACGGACTCATGACGGTCCGTCATAGTCACGACGACATCATCGTCCGTCGTGTGATTCAGTTTCAATATTACTAACCACTATTTTCAAATTTTAATTTCATATAGCTTCCTGTCTTGTTTTGTTTTGTTTTTTTTGTTTTTTGACATCCTCGTATCTAATAGTGATCCTTGCAGGTAATATCTACTATGGCGCAACCCCAAGCAGTACCGAGCCTACGCACGCGGGCGATCTCAAGTCTGTTGCGCGCTTAGGGAGCCGTCTGCACGATTGATCATCGGTCTGATGATGAGCGGACCTGAATATGTGCTCCCAGTGTCACCTTCGCCCGCTTCCCGGTGCTAGCACGTGCCCCCAGAGCCACACCCAAGAAAGTGGCGTCCGGCGTAGTCCCTGGCCACCCAGTCTGATGAGGAGCGCACAATGACCGGCACACCCTCTGGGTCAGCCACAAACTAGGAAGGATGCGTCTGGGCTCCTTAGTAGTATCCTGGTCCGAGGAAGCTTCATAATCTTTGCTGAGGTTCCCGCACCGTCGCCACTGCTGTCAAGCGTCGCCTCGTCTGATGCAGGCTGACACGTTCAACTCCACATCCTGCGGCACCAGTTCAGGTCCCACCCAGCCGCTGACAAGCAAACCGTGTTGTGTCGACGCGCAGTTTCAAGTTTACTCCGACGCAAGTTCTTGACCAGATAAAGAGTAATGACTCGTCAACACCTCAAACCCTGGAAGCGGCTTGTACTCACAGGGACCTTCCCACGTGCCGAGATTCCCAACCTCCTCACCAGGCATCGCTTAGAGTGGAGCAAGCACGTCGCATTGGACGATACAACAGCGAGGAGATGGTCGATAGTTTTCTATCGCGTCTCTATGTAGCGACTCCCGATCACAATCGACTCAGGCGGGCTGCTCCCGTCTAAACAGGCTCCGGCATTGGAGCAGGTTTCGAGTCCGGGCTGTGCAGGTTGACATTTCCCTGGCCACGTCGCATCCGAGGGTTCCTATACGGGCGATAGTGCAGATGCTACTCGGCCCCCCATCACTGCTGAGTTTGACTATCGCTGGCTAGATATGAAGGATGACAGTTCCTGCTAGAGTCAGCACTGAGGGGACCACTACCAACGAGCTGGATGGCCCTGCCCCTATCATTCAGCTGAGAGGGTGTGCCGATTGGGTCACACTCGATCGGAAGGGGGCCATCAGAAGGCCAACCTCACGTTCGATCGCCAAGTTCTTGTGGCGCGTCGTCGGCGTCACTGACGTTTCCCCCAAGCTGGCTTATAACATAGTCACCTGGGATCGACCAGGCTGATGGCGGCGATGATACGCCGCTTATCGATGTGGACTATGTCATGGCTTTCTCCAGGCAGTCAGTCCGAGAGGGGCATTCAAAGTCACTATCCAAACCTACCCCCCTTTTCGGCATGATCTGCCCTTGCAGGTCTGCAGGTGTGCCCATATGGCACATAGATCAGTGAGGACGCCCGCCGTGTAAACCGTTGACGTCTGGCCTCCATCAAGTACTAGGTGCCATGTAGTTGGCGTCGCATGTCGGGCCCCGTCAGAGCTGCCACCACTAGCTGTATGATCTTGCGGATCGGTGGCCGCGGCCCGCACAGCTCCCCGACATCCACGGACACTACCCCGGTCGAGTCTCTCCCTGGGTAGTATGCGGACAGCACCTCTACCGACACGTCCACCCCCGCTTGCTCGAGTCCAAAACTGAGCACAATATGGCCACTTCTGCATCATATCCAGTCGTGGATGCAGATCTATTGCGAGTCTGAAGCGCGTATGAGAGGCAGATCAGGCGAATGATTGCTGAGGTTAACCAACGCCTAGATGCCTTTGAATTGAGAGTATTAGCTCGACCAGTGCCCCTTCCGGTAGATGTGTCTACTCCTTCAGGCTGCAGCGCAGTCTTTTTCTGCAGACATCGACACTATCGCTAGAGGCCAAGGAGTGCCGGATTCTGTCGAGCCTGCTGAGGATACTGTATTGGCAGCCCTATTTCCTACTCCCAGACATCCCCCCACTCTTTCCCTCGATAGAGAGTGCCAAGAGTCGAGGGGTCGATTCCAAAAAAAGGATGAAGGCTCGAGACAGGAAGATGAGCGCTCGAGAGAGAGGCCGCGAGGAGAGAGCCATCACGTGGCTGAGGCGGGAGGGCACACCGATCAGAGCAATCGCAGATAGCTGCTGGTGCGTCTATCTCCGCATTGTAGAGACCAGCAGAGGCACTACTGAGGGTGCCGGCGGGGGTGGGGTGGTTGTTGCTGAGGACGACGCACTGAGGGTGTCCCGATTGCAGAGGATATGGGTTTTGGGAAACGCGGAACCACCAGCTTTGTTGATCGACGGCGCATATGCGCCACAGGTTTGCGTCACCTAACCCTTTCTAATCTTTAGATTTTATGCATTGGGGACCATTGCATGCTTTTTTGTTTGGGTGGGGTACATGGAAAGTGAGTGTCTAGGGTGAAGCTGACTAGCCTCAACTCACTATCCTCTTTTGGGTTTTCTTGCCTGAGTTCTTTTCCCCAAATACTATTTTTTTTGTTGAACCGGCGATTTTTATATCTTTTGTAGGGTGCATAGTTTAATTCTAGAGCATTATGGCTAAAATGATATCCTGATAAACTGAACATAACTCATGACTAGGCATAGTAACATGACAATTGGTGTGGGCCTTCTAGCGGGAAATAGAGTTACACGCATGGCATTCCGAAGTCTTTAATCAGCTAGGTGTCTAATAAATCTTGGTAATAGTGAGAACATGTTAATTGAGAGTTGAGGAAATTGAATAGTGCCACTATTGGACTGAGCTGAACTTGCCTGGTTAGTCCTGCTAAAAGTAGCTGTACCAATAATTAGAATGGATCATAGCCCTTATTCAAGTAAGCCCATTTCTAACCTCAAATAAAACAAACCGAATGAAATTGTTCTTCGTTGATCCAAATCCATCTGAGCTTAAATTGACTTTCTTTTTCACCCTAACTGATCTTTTTCGGGGAAACATGTGTTGGCCCTGGTCCCGTCTTTGACAGTGTTCACCTCAGCTTATGCCCGAAAAAGCATAATTGAGGGTGGCTCCTACAATAACCAACTCTTCAGTTTTTGTCCCTGACCCAACTTTGTATGTGTCCATGACTCATGGCAAAGCATGAGTTGAGGGTGGCTATTATGAGGAAATGCTCTGGAAAGTGGGGTTGAAAGAACATAGAGAGAAAGAAAGGCAAAAGTAAAGTGAATCAGATTAGTTGAAAAAAAAAATCACTACACAAAGTGAAGAAAGAATAGAAAATTTTGCAAGGGAAGAGTATAGAAACTGGGACGAGCTAGATGATAAAAAGGGAGTTGAAGCGATATGTCAATGAGGGCAAATAGTCACTAACGTATACCTA
>JAKWJA010001032.1:0-40414 GCA_027704765.1 Solanum habrochaites | reverse complement strand
CAATGTCAAGCGTGGCATTGCCATCACCGCCCTTGGACAGCACATAACAATAGAACAACGTCGAGCGTGAAATGCCATCACCGCCCTTGGAAAGCAACAAGGTCAGACGGACGAGGGCGTGCATGGACATCCAACACCCTTAGAAGACACACGGTCGAAACGACGTCGGGGTGGCATGCCATCTACTCGCCCTTGGGAAGCACACACGGTCGAACGACGTCGGGAGTGGCATGAATCACCGCCCTTGGACAACCACACGGTTCAAACGACCGCAGGCGGAGGGCATGATATCAATAACACTTGGACTGCACGCACGGTCAGACGACGTCAGGCGTGGCATGAAATCATCGCCCCTTGGACAAAACCACACATAGTCGGCAACGTCGGGCGTGGAATATGATATCACCTCCCTTGGACAGACTTCACGGTCGGAACGACGTCGTGCGTGGCATGATAGCACCGCCCTGGAAGCAATGGCGGTCGAACGAACCGTTTTTTTTTTTGTTTTTGCGTGGCATTCCATCGTGCGTTGGGGCAGCACACACGATCAAACGACATTGGGCTGTCGCATGACAATCACCGTCTTGACAGCACACACGGCGAAATGTCGGCTTGCATGACAATCACGGCCTTTGGACATGCACACACGATCGGCAATGTCAAAGTGTGCGCCAGCCATCAACCGCCCTTGGAAAGTACACACCACAATCGAATGGACGTACGGCGGGCATGCATCACTTCGCCCTTAGACAGCACACACAATACGGAACGACGTCGGGCTGTTTGCATCCATCGCCTTTGGGACAGCACAATCGCTAGAATGACGTCCGTCGGGGGGGGGGGGGCCGGGCCATGACATCCCGCCCTTAGCAGCAACATAGAGCTAACGACGTCGGGCGTGGCATTCCATAATCGTTTTGGGCAGCACACACAATCGAACGATGTTGGGTGTGGCATGACATCACCGTCTTTAAATAGCACACATGATCGGTAAAATCGGGCGTGGCATGACATCACCGCATTCGACAACACACACGATCGTCAATGTCAAGCGTGGCATGCCATCACCGCCCTTGGACAGCACACACAATCGAACGTCGTCGGGCGTGGCATTCCATCATTTCCTTTGGGCAGCACAAACGCTCGAACGACGTCGGGAGTGGCATGACATCACCGCCCTTGGAAAGCACACACGGTCGGACTACGTCGGGCGGTGCATGACATCACCGCCTTTGGACAGCACAGACGGTCGAACGATGTCGGGTGTGGCATGTCATCATTGCCTTTGGCAGCACACACGGTCGAGCGACGTCGGGCGTGGCATGCCATCATATCCCTTGGACGGCACACACGGTTGGACTACGTCGGATGTGGCATGACATCACCGCCCTTGGGAGCACACAAGGTCGGACTACATCGGGCGTGGCATGACATCACGGCCTTTGGACAGTACACACGGTCGAACGACGTTGGGCGTGGCATGCCATCATTGACTTTGGGTAGTACACACGATCGAACGACGTCAGGCGTGGCATGCCATCATCGCCTTTGGTCAGCACACACAGTTGAACGACGTCAGGCGTGGCATGATATCACTGCCTTAGGATAGCACACACGGTCGAACGACGTCGGACGATAGATACCATTACCGCCTTTGGATAGTACACACGGTCGAACGACGTCGGGCATGGCTTGCCATCACCGCCCTTCGACAGCACACGCGAACGACAACGTCGGGTGTGGCATGACATCATCGCCCTTGGATAGCACACACGGTCAGCAACGTCGGGCGTGGCTATACATCACCACCTTTAGACAGTACACACGGTCGGACAACGTCGGGCGTGGCATGACATCACCTCCCTTGGGAAGTACACATGGTCGACCAACGTTGGGTTTGGCATGCCATCACTCCCCTTGGACAACACACATGGTCGAACGACGTCAGGCGTGGCATGAAATTATCGTCTTTGAACAACACACATGATCGGTAAAATCGGGCGTGGCATGATATCACCTCCCTTGGACAGCACACACGATCGGCAATGTCAAGCGTGGCATGCCATCACCGCCCTTGGACAGCACACACAATCGAACGACGTCGGGCGTGGAATGCCATCATTGCCTTTGGGCAGCACACACGGTCAGACGACGTCGGGCGTGGCATGACATCACCACCCTTAGACAACACACACGGTCAGACGACGTCGGACGTGGCATGACATCACCGCCCTTGGATAGCACACGCGGTCGAACGACGTCGGGCGTGGCATGCCATCATCGCCTTTGGGCAGCACAAACGCTCAAACGACGTTGGGCGTGGCATTTTATCACCCCCCTTGGACAGCACACACGGTCAGACGACGTCGGGCGTGGCATGAAATCATCGCCCTTGGACAACACACACAGTCGGCAACGTCGGGCGTGGAATGACATCACCTCCCTTGGGAGCACACAAGGTCGGACTACATCGGGCGTGGCATGACATCACGGCCTTTGGAGAATACACACGGTCGAACGACGTCGGGCGTGGCATGCCATCATTGCCTTTGGGAAGCACAAACGATCGAACGGCGTCAGGCGTGGCACGCCATCATCCCCTTTGGTCAGCACACACAGTTGAACGACGTTAGGCATGGCATGATATACAGCTGGACAGCACACACGGTCGAACGATAATGCATCACCGCCTTTGGACAGACACACGGTCGAACGACGTCGGGCATGGCATGCCATCACCGCCCTTTGGAAAGCACAACACAACGGCAACGTCAGGTGTGGCATGAATCTCGACCTTGGACAGAACACACGGGTCGGCAACGTCGGGCGTGGCATGACATCCGCCTTGGATAGTACCACACGTCAAAAACGTCGGGCATGGCATGACATCACCTCCCTTGGGAAGTACACATGGTCGACCAACGTCGGGCGTGGACTCCATCATATGCCCTTGGACAGCCCCACACACGGTCGAACGATGTCGGGCGTGGCATGGAATCACGGCCTGGACATCACACACAATCGAACGACGTCGGCGTGGCATGCCATCATCGCCTTTGGGCAGCACAAACGCTCGAACCAGTAGGGCGGGATTCACATAATCGCTTGGGGCAGCAGCACGGTCGAACGCCGTTGGGTGTGGCATGACATCACGTTTTGAACAGCACACACGGTCGGTTAAAAATCAGGCGTGGCATGACATCACCGCCCGTGGACAACACACACGATAGCAATGTCAAGCGTGGACATTGACAATCACCGCCGTTGAAAACAACATTACACCAATCGAACGACGTCGGGCGTGGCATGCCATCATTGCCTTTGGGAAGCACAAACGCTTGAACGACGTCGGGCGTGGCATGACATCACCGCCCTTGGACAGCACACACGATCGAACGACGTCGGGCGTGGCATTCCATCATCGCTTTGGGCAGCACACATGGTCGAACGACGTCGGGCGTGGCATGTCATCATTGCCTTAGGCAGCACACACGGTCGAACGACGTAAGCGTGGCATGCCATAATAGCCCTTGGACAGCACACACGGTTGGACTAAGTCGGGTGTGGCATGACATCACCGCCCTGGGAGACAACAAGGTCGGACTTACATCGGGCATGGCATGACATCACGGCCTTTGGACAGTACACACGGTCGAACGACGTCGGGCGTGGTATGCCATCATTGCCTTTGGGAAGCACACACGATCGAACAACGTCGGGCGTGTCATGCCATCATCGGCTTTGGGCAGCACAGACAGTTGAACGACGTCAGGCGTGGCATGACATCACCGGCTTTGGACAGAACATACGGTTGAACGACGTCGGACGAGACATGCCATCACCGCCTTTGGACAGTACACACAGTCGAACGACGTCTGGCATGGCATGCCATCACCGCCCTTGGAAAGCACACACGGTCGGCAACGTCGGGCGTAGCATGCCATCGTAGCCCTTGGACAGCAAACACGGTCGAACGACATCAGGCGTGACATGCAATCACCGCCTTTGGACAGCACACACGGTCAAACAACGTCGGGCGTGGCTTAACATCAACCTCCTTGGACTGCACGCACGGTCGGACGACGTCAGGCGTGGCGTGACATCACCGCCATTGGACAACATACACGGTCGGCAACGTCGGGCGTGGCATGACATCACCTCCCTTGGACAGCACACACGGTCGGACAACGTCGGGCATGGCATGATATCACCGGGCTTGGGCAGCACACACGGTCGGACTAAGTCGGGCGTGGCATGACATCACCGGCCTTAGACAACACACACGGTCAAATGACATCGGGCGTGGCATGCCATCATCGCTTTTGGGCAGCACACACGGTCGAACGACTTCGGGCGTGGCATGCCATCATAGTTCTTTGACGGAAAACACGGTCAAACGACGTTAGGTGTGACATGCCATCAGCGCCTTTAGACAGCACACACTGTCGATTGACGTCGGGCGTCGCATGCCATCATCGCCTTTGGGTAGCACACTTGTTCGAACGATGTCTGGCGTGGCATGACATCACCGCCTTTGGACGAGACACGCGGTCAAACGACGTCTGACGTGACATGCCATCAACGCCTTTGGACAGCACACACGCTCGAGCGACGTCGGGCGTAGCATTGCATCATCGCGTTTGGGTAGCACACCCAGTCGAACGACGTCGGGCGTGGCATGCCAGTATCACCTTTGGGAAGCACAAACGGTTGAACAATGTCGGGCGTGGCATACCATCATCGCCTTTGGGCAGCACACACGGTCAAATAATGTCGGGCGTGGCATGCAATCATATCCCTTGGACAGCAAACACGGTCGAATGACGTCAGGCGTGACATGCCATCACCGCCTTTGGACAGCACACACGGTCGAACGATGTCGGGCGTGGCTTGATATCACCGCCCTTGGACTGCACGCACAGTCAGACGTCGTCGTGCATGACATGACATCTTCGCCCATGGACAACACACACCGTCGGCAATGTCGGGCGTGGCATGACATCACCGCCCTTGGACAGCACACACGGTCGGCAACGTCTGACATGCCATGCTATCACCGCCCTTGGACAGCACACACAGCCGGACGACGTCGGGTGTGGCATTACATCACCGCCCTTGGACAGCACACACGGTCGAACGACGTCGGGCGTAGCATGCCATCATCTCCTTTGGGCAGCACAAACGGTCGAACGACGTCACGCATCGCATGACATCACTGCCCCTGGACTGCACGCATGGACGGACGACGTCGGGCATGGCATGACATCACGGCCCTTGGAAAGCACAAACGGTTCGACGATGTCAGGCGTGGCATGACATCACCGCCCTTGGACTACACACACGGTTGAACGATGTCAGGCATTGCATGCCATTGTAGCCCTTGGATAGCAAACATGGTCAAACGACATCAGGCGTGACATGCCATTACCGCCTTTGGACAGCACACACGGTCGAACAACGTCGGGGGTGGCTTCACATCACCCTCTTTGGACTGTACGCACAGTCAGACACCGTCAGGCGTGGCGTGACATCACTGCCATAGGACAACATACACGGTCGGCAACGTCGGGCATGGCATGCCATCACCGCCCTTGTACAGCACACACGAACGGCAACGTCGGGTGTTGCATGACATCATCGCCCTTGGACAGCACACCACGGTCGGTAACGTCGGGGGGCATGACATCAGCGCCTTTGGACAGTAACACGGTCGGACAAACATCGGGCGTGGGCATGACATCACCGCCCTTGGGAAGTACACCATGGTCGGACAACGTCGGGTGTGGCATGCCATCACCGCCCTAGGACAACACACACGGTCGAACGACGTCGGGCGTGGGCATGACATCATCGTCTTGAACAACACACACGATGGTAAAAACGGCGTGTGGCATGATATCACCACCCTTGGACAGCACACATGATCGGCACGTCAAGCGTGGGCATGCTATCACCGCCTTGGACAGCACACCAACTGAACAAACGTCGGGCGTGGCATGCCATCATTGCCTTTGGGCAGCACACACGGTCGAACGACGTCGGGCGTGGCATGACATCACCGCCCTTGGACAGCACACACGGTCAGACGACGTCGGGCGTGGCATGACATCACCGCCCTTGGACAGCACACACAATCGAACGACGTCGGGCGTGGCATGCCATCATCGACTTTGGGCAGCACAAACGCTCGAACGACGTCGGGCGTGGCTTGACATCACCCCCCTTGGACAGCACACACGGTCGAACGACGTCGGGCGTGGCATGCCATCATGGCCTTTGCACAGCACACACGGTTGGACTACGTCGGGTGTGGCATGACATCACCGCCCTTGGGAGCACACAAGGTCGGACTACATCGGGCGTGGCATGACATCACGACATTGGACAGTACACACGGTCGAAGGACGCAGGCGTGGCATGCCATCTTGCCTTGGGAAGCACACACGATCGAACGACGTCGGGCGTGGCATGCCATCATCGCTTTGGTCAGCACACACCGTGAACGACGTCCGGCGTGGCATGATATCACCGCCTTAGGACATCACCACGGTCGAACGACGTCGGACGAACATGCCATCACCGCCATGGACAGTCACACACGGTCAAAACAACGTCGGGCATGGCATGCCATCACCTCCCTTGGACAAGCACACGAACAAACAAAGTCAGGTTGTGGCATGACATCATTCCCTTGTACAGCACACACGGTCGGCAACGTCGGGCGTGGCAGACTTCACCGCCTTTGGATAGTACAGACAGGAAAATCAAGGCACAACGTCGGGCGTGGCATGACATCACCATCCCTTGGGAAGACACATGGTCGAAACCACGTCGGTCGTGGCATGCGCATCACCGTCCTGGAAGACACACGGTTCGAAACACGTGGGCGTTGTGCATGACATAACCGCCATTGGGGAAAGCACACACGGTCAGACGACGTCAGGCGTGGCATGACATCACAGCCCTTGGAAAAACACACACACAATAGAACGACGTCGGGCTGGCATGCCAGAATAGAATTTGGGAAGAAAAAAGATATTTCTGATTTAGTTTTTTAGAACGACGTGGGGGTTGATGACATCACCCCCCTTGGACAGCACACACGATCGAACGATGTCGGGCGTGGCATGCTATCATAGCCCTTGGACAGCACACACAGTTGGACTACGTCGGGTGTGGCATGACATCACCGCCCTTGGGAGCACACAAGGTCGGACTACATCGGGTGTGGCATGACATCACGACCTTTGGACAATACACATGGTCGAACGACGTCGGGCGTGGCATGCCATCATTGCCTTTGGGAAGCACACACGATCGAACGACGTCAGGTGTGGCATGCTATCATTCTCTTTGGTCAGCACACACAGTTGAACGACGTCAGGCATGGCATGATATCACCGCCTTAGGACAGCACACACGGTCGAACGAAGTCGGACGATACATGCCATCACCGCCTTTGGACAGTTAACACGGTCGAACGACTCGGGCATGGATGCATCACCGCCTTGGACAGGCACACGACAACGGCAAGTGGGGGGGCCTGTGGCATTGACATCATCGCCCTTGGACACACCACACGGTCTGCAACGTCGGGTTGTGCATGACAATCACCGCCTTTGGACAGTACCACGCGGTGGACAACGTAGGGCGGGGCCTGACAATCAAACCTCCCTTGGGAAGTACACATGGTCGACCAACGTCGGGCGTGGCATGCCATCACTGCCCTTGGACAGCACACACGGTCGAACGACGTCGAGCATGGCATGACATCACCGCCCTTGGACAGCACACACGGTCAGACGACGTCGGGCGTGGCATGACATCACCGCCCTTGGACAGCACACACAATCGAACGACGTTTGCATGGCATGCCATCATCGCCTTGGGGCAGCACAAATGCTCGAACGACTCGAGGCGTGCCACATAAATTCCCGCCCTTGCGAACAGCACACACGGTCAGAACGACGACGGGCGTGGCATTACATCATCGCTTTCGGGAAAGCAACACGTCGAAAGAGTTGGGCGTGGCATGAATCAAGTCTTTGAACAGCCACACACGGTCGATAAAACCGGGCGTGCATTACATCAAGCCCTTGAAACACACGAACGATCGGACAATGTTTAAGCGTGGCATGCCATCACGCGTTGGACAGCGCCCACAACGAACAACGTCGGACGTTGTCATGCCATCATTGCCTTGGGAAGACAAACGCTTCGAAACACGAGTCGGGGCCGTGGCATGGACATCCCCCCTTGGTCAGCATACACGGTTAGATTTAAGAAACGGGCGTCGGGCGTGGCATTCAATCATCGCTTTGGGCAGCCACACAAGGTTCGAACGCGTCCGGGCGTGGATGTCATCATTGCCTTAGCAGCACACACGTCGAACGACGTCAGGGGGCATGCCATTAATAGCCCTTGGGACAGCACACACGGTGGACTACGGTCGGGTGTGCCATGACATCACCGCCCGGGAGCACAAGGGTCGGACTAATCGGGCGGTGGCCAGGAGCATCACGGCCTTTGGACAGTACACACGGTCCGAACGAGTCGGTGGGCCCGTGTGTATGCCATCATTTCCTTTGGGAAGCACACACGATCGAACAACGTCGGGCGTGGCATGCCATCATCGCCTTTGGGCAGCACAGACAGTTGAACGGCGTGAGGCGTGGCATGATATCACCGCCTTTAGACAGAACACACGGTTGAACAACGTCGGACGAGACATGCCGTCACCGCCTTTGGACAGTACACACAGTCGAACGACGTATGGCATGGCATGCCATCACTGCCCTTGGAAAGCACACACGGTCGGTAGCGTCGGGCGTGGCATGCCATCGTAGCCCTTGGATAGCAAACACGCTCGAACGACATCAGGCGTGACATGCAATCACCGCCTTTGGACAGCACACACGGTCGAACAACATCGGGCGTGGCTTAACATCACCCTCCATGGACTGCACGCACGGCCGGACGACGTCAGGCGTGGCGTGACATCACCGCCATTGGACAACATACACGGTCGGCAACGTCGGGCGTGGCATGACATCAGCTCCCTTGGACAGCAAACACGGTCGGCAACATCGGGCGTGGCATGACATCACCGCCCTTGGACAACACACACGGTCGGCAACGTCGGGCGTGGCATGGAAATTCATTTGCTTGCACAGCACAAACGGTCGGCAAAAACGTCAGGCGTGGCATGACTTTCACGCCTTGGGACATACACATGGTCGGACAACTGTCGGGCATGGCATAATTATCACGGCCTTGGAAGACACACGGTGGACAAGTGGGCGTGGCTGAAATCACCGGCCTTGGCAACCACACCGGTGTTCGTTCGAACGACCATCGGGCGTGCATGCCATCATCGCTTTGGGCAGCACCACACGGTAGAACGACCGTCGGGTGGCATTGCCATCGGAGTTCTTTAAACGGAAACACACGGTCAAACGACGTTAGGCGTGCATGCCATCAGCGCCTTTAGACAGCACACATGCGATTGGGACGTCGGGTTGTCGAATGCATCATCGCCTTGGGCAGCACAACACGTTTCGAATGATGTAGGGCGTGGCATGGACATCAACCGGCCTTTAGACGACACACGAGGTCGACGAGTCTGAAGTGGACATGCACAATCAAACGCCTTTGGACAGCCACACGCTTCGAGCGAGTCTTGGCGTGGCATTCCATCATCGCGTTTGCGGTAGCCACACCTAGCTCGAACGATGTCGTGGCGGCGTGGAAGCCAGCCATCCCCTTGGGGCCAGAGGAAGAGAAAAAGAAGAAACGGTTTTGTTGAACGATGTCGGGGCGTGGCATACCATTCACGCCTTTGGCAGCACCACACGTCAAACGATGTCAGGCGTGGCATTTATCCAATTCATATCTCTTGGACAGCAAAACACAGCGAACGACGTCAGCGGAAGGCCATCACTATTTTTGGATTAGCAACAACAACGGTTTTCGAAGGACGTCGGGCGTTGGCTTGATATCACCCCTTGGAATGCCCGCCACGGTCGGACGTCTTTCAGCATGACATGACATATCGCCCATGGTCAACACACACCGTCGGCAATGTCGGGCGTGGCATGACATCACCGCCCTTGGACAGCACACACAGTCGGCAACGTCGGACATGCCATGCTATCACCACCCTTGGACAACAAACACGGCCGGACGACGTCGGGTGTGGCATTACATCACCGCCTTTGGACAACACACACGGTAGAACGACGTCGGGCGTAGCATGCCATCATCTCCTTTGGGCAGCACACACGGTCGAACGATGTCGGGCGTGGCATGTCATCATTGCCTTAGGCAGCACACACGGTCGAACGACGTCGGGCGTGGCATGCCATCATAGCCCTTGGACAGCACACACGGTTGGACTACGTAGGGTGTGGCATGACATCACCGCCCTTGGGAGCACACACGGTCGGACTACATCGGGCGTGGCATGACATCACGACCCTTTTGGAAAGTTAACCACACAGTTATGGAACGGACCCGTGCGGGCGTGGCATGCCATCATTGACTTTGGGAAGCACACACGATCGAACGACGTCGGGCGTGGCATGCAATCATCGCCTTTGGGCAGCACACACAGTTGAACGACGTCAGGCGTGGCATGACATCACCGCCTTTGGACAGAACACACGGTTGAACGACGTCGGACGAGACATGCCATCACCACCTTTGGACAGTACACATAGTCGAACGACGTCGGGCATGGAATGTCATCACCGCCCTTGGAAAGCACACGGTCGGCAACATCGGGCGTGGCATGCCATCGTAGCCCTTGGACAGCAAACACGGTCGAACGACATCAGGCGTGACATGCAATCACCGCCTTTGGACAGAACACACGGACAAACAACGTCGGGCGTGGCTTAACATCACCCTCCTTGGACTGCACGCACGGTCGGACGACGTCAGGCGTGGCGTGACATCACCGCCATTGGACAGCATACACGGTCGGCAACGTCGGGCGTGGCATGACATCACCTCCCTAGGACAGCATACACGGTCGAACGACGTCGGGCGTGGCATGACATCACCGCCCTTGGACAGCACACACGGTCAGACGACGTCGGGTGTGGCATGACATCACCGCCCTTGGACAGCACACACAATCGAACGACATCGGCGTGCCATGCCATCAACGCCTTTGGGCAGCACAAATGCTCTAACGACGTCGAGCGTGCCATGACATCACCGCCCTTGGACAGCACACACGTTCAGACCACGTCGGGCGTGGCATTCCATCATCGCTTTGGGAATTACACACGGTCGAACGACGTTGGGTGTGGCATGACATCACCATCTTTGAACAGCACACACGGTCGGTAAAATCGGGTGTGGCATGACATCATCGCCCTTGGACAGCACACACGATCGAAAGACATCAGGCTTGGCATGTACATGCCTTTGAGGAAGCACAAATGCCGAAACGACGTTCGGGGTGGCATGACATCCCCCCCCCCCCCCCCCCCCCCACCCCCACCGTCTTTGGAAGCACACACGGTCGTAACGACGTAGGGCACGTGGCATTCCATCATCCCTTTGGCAAGCACACACGGTCGAATGACGTCGGGCGTGGCATGTATCATTGCCTTAGGCCAGCACACACCGGTATCTCGAAACGAGTCGCGTGGTATTCCAACATAAGCCTCTTGGACAGCACCACACGGTTGGGACTACATCGAGTGTGGAATGACATCCACTCGCCTTGGGAGCACACACGGTCGGACTACATCGGGCGTGGCATGACATCACGACCTTTGGACAGTACACACGGTCGAACGACGTCAGGTGTGGCATGCCATCATTGCCTTTGGGAAGCACACACGATCGGCACTGTAGGGCGTGGTATGCCGTCACCGCCCTTGGACAGCACACACAATCGAACGACGTCGGGTGTGGAATGCCATTATTTCCTTTGGGCAGAACAAACGTTCAAACGACGTTGGGCGTGGCATGCCATCATCGCCTTTGGGCAGCACAAACAGTTGAACGACGTCAGGCATGGCATGACATCACCGCCTTTGGACAGAACACACGGTTGAACGACGTCGTGCGAGACATGCCATCACCGCCTTTGGACAGTACACACAGTCGAACGACGTTGGGCATGGCATGCCATCACCGCCTTTGGAAAGCACACACGGTCGGCAACGTCAGGCGTGGCTTAACATCACCCTCCTTGGACTGCATGCACGGTCGGACGACGTCAGGCGTGGCATGACATCACCGCCATTGGACAGCATACACGGTCGGCAACGTCGGGCGTTGCAGACATCACCTCCCTAGGACAGCCACACCGGTCGGCAACGTCGGGAGTGGCAGAAATCACCGCCTTGGACAACACCAACACGTTCGGCAACATCGGGCGCGTGGCATGTAATCAATTCCCTTGCACCAGCAAACACCACGGTGGGGCAACGTTAGGCTGTGGCATGACTTCACCTCCTTGGACAGCACACCCGGTCGGACAACGTCGGCATGGATGATATCATCGGCCTGGGCAAGCACACAAGGTCGACTAAGTCGGGCGTGGCATGACATCATCGGACCTTGGACAACACACACACGGCGAATCGGGCGTGGCAGCCATAATCGCTTTGGGCAGCACACACGTCG
The DNA here is from genome assembly GCA_027704765.1 of Solanum habrochaites. NCBI lineage: Eukaryota > Viridiplantae > Streptophyta > Magnoliopsida > Solanales > Solanaceae > Solanum > Solanum habrochaites. The sequence goes on along the minus strand of JAKWJA010001032.1, from coordinate 27,769 downwards.
AACGACGTCGGGCGTGGCATGCCATCATAGTTCTTTGACGGAAAAACGGTCAAACGAGTAGGCTGACATGCCATCCGTGCTTTAGACAGCAAAACATGGATTGACGCGGGCGTCGGATGCCATCATAGCCTTTGGGAAGCAAACACGGTTGAACCGTTCGACGACGTCGGGAGTGGCAATGCTTCAGCGCCTTTGGACGACCACCACGCAGTCGATCACGAGTCTGACGTGACATGCCATCAACGCCTTTGGACAGCACACACACTGAGACGTCGGGCGTGGCAATTCCATCATCGCGTTTGGTAGCACACACAGTCGACGACGTCGGGGAGTTGGCCAGGCCAGCATCACCTTGGGCAGTACAAAGGTTGATTTGAACGATGTCAGGCGGGCATACAATATCGCCTTTGGGCAGCCCACATGGTTCAAAAACGATGTCGGGAGTGGCATTGACAATTTTTCATATCCCTGGGACAGCAAACACGGGTTCAAACCACGTCAGGCGAGGACATGCCATCACCGCCTTTGGACCCCGAACACACACCATCGAATAACGTCGGGGTGGCTTGATACACCGCCCTTGGACTGGCACGCAAAGTCGGACCCCAGTCGTTGTGCATGACACCCCCCCCCCATGACCATAATCGCCACGGTCTCGAAAACTATATGGGGCGCACGGACATGCAATCATCGCTATTGGGCAGCATCACACGGTTTCGAAAAACGACGTAGGGAGTGGCATCCCGCTTCGTCTTGGGCAGCTAAAAATAATGAAAGAAGTAAGGGTGGCATGGAAATCACGCCCTTGGACATACAGGGCGGGTCAAAATGAGCGTCGGGGGTGTTTTCTTTTTCTCTTTTTTTTTTTCTTTATGGCATTACATCACCGCCCTTGGAAGCACACAGGGTCGAACGACATCGGGTGTTGTTTGTAGCCATGCCATCACAAACGTTGGGGACAGCACAAACACGGGTCGCCTAGCACGACGTCGGGCGTGACATGACCATCAAGGCCCTTTAGAAGCACACCATGTCGACACGACGGCGGGTGTGGCATACATACACCTCTTTTGGACATCACAGTTTCGAACGGACGTCAGACGTGACATGCCATCACCATTTTTGGAAAGCACACACGGTTGAGCGACGTCGGGCGTGGCATGCCATCATCGCATTTGGGTAGCACACATGGTCGAACGACGTCGGGCATGGCATCCTACATCGCCTTTGGGCAGCACAAACAATTGAACGACGTCGGGCGTGGCATGACATCACTGCCCTTGGACTGCACAAACAGTCGGACAACGTCGGGCGTGGTATGACATCACCGCCCTTGGACAACACACACGGTCTAACGACATCGGGCTTGGCATGACATCACCGCCCTTGGACTGCACACACGGTCGGACGACGTCGGGCGTGGCATGACATCACCGTCCTTAGACAGCACACACGGTCGAACGACGTCGGGATTGGCATGACATCACCACCCTTGGACTATACGCACGGTCGGACGACATCAGGCATGGCATGAAATCACTGCCCTTTGACATTACACGCGGTCGAATGACGTCGGGTGTGGCATTACATCACCTTCCTTGGACAGCACACACGGTCGAACGACGTCGGGCGTGACATGCCATCACCGCCATTGGACAGCATACACGGTCGAACGACGTCGGGCGTGGCATGCCATCATCGCCTTTGAGTAGCACACAAGGTCGAACGACGTCGAGCGTGGCATGACATCACCTCCCTTAGACTGCATGCACAGTCAAACGACGTTGGGCGTGGCATGAAATCACCGCTCTTGGATAGCACACACAGTCGAACGACGTCAAGAGTGGCATGAAATCACCGTCCATGAACTGCACCCACGGTCGTACGACGTCGGGCGTGGCATGACATCACTGCCTTTGGACAACACACACGTTCGAACAACGTCAGACGTGACATGCCATCACCGCCGTTGGACATTACACACGGTCGAACGATGCGGGTGTGGCATGCATCACCCCAGTGGAAAAGCCACAACTACGGAGCGAAAGACGTCGGGGCGTGGCATTGACATTCACCGCCTTGGACTTCACGCAACGGTCGGACGACGTCGGGGCATTGGCAGAATGACAATCATGCCATTGGACAGCATACCGGTCGGGCACACGTCGGGCCGTGGTATGATATCACAAGCCCTTGGACGCCCACACGGTCGGCTCTTACGTTGAGCTGGATTTTGGAATGACATCACCGCCCTGGGACCGCACACCACGGTCCATTTCGAACGACGTGGGCGGGATATGACATTCACCACCTAGATGCACACACGGTCGAACGCCGTCGGGCGTGGCATGCCATAATCGCCATTGGGCAGCACACACAGTACAACAATGTCGGGTGTGGCATTACATCTCCGCCCTTGGATAGCACACACGGTCGAACGACGTCAGTCGAGGCATGATATCACTGCCCTTGGACTGCACGCACGGTCAGACTATGTCGGGTGTGGCATGACATCACCGCCCTTGGAAAGCACACATGGTCGAATGACGTTGGGCGTGGCATGACATCACCGCCCTTGGACTGCACGCATGGTCCGACGACGTCAGGCGTGGCATGACATCACCGCCCTTGGATAAACACAACAACGGGTGGAGTATCATCGAAACAACGTCCGGGCGTGGCTATGAAAATCACCTTTCTAGAACTGCACGCAAGTCGGACGACGTCGGGCGTGGAATGACATCACCTCCCTTGGACATCACACACATAGTCGAACGACGTCAGGCGTGGCATGACATCACCGCCCTGGGACAGCACACACGGTCGGCTACGTCGGGCATGGCATGCCATCACCGCCCTTGGACAGCACACACGGTCAGACAACGTCGGGCGTGGCATGACATCACCACCCTTGGACAGCACACACTATCGAACGACGTCGGGCGTGGCATGCTATCATCGCTTTTGGGCAACACAAACGCTCGTACGACGTCGAGCATTGCATGACATCACCGCCCTAGGACAGCACACACGGTCGAACAACGTCGGCTGTGGCATGCCATCATCGCTTTGGGTAGCACACACGGTCGAACGACGTTGGGTGTGGCATGTCATCACTGTCTTTGAACAGCACACACGGTCGGTAACGTCGGGCGTTGCATGACATCACCGCCTTTGGACAGCACACACAATCGGCAATGTCAAGCGTGGCATGCCATCACCGCCCTTGGACAGCACACACGGTCAGATGATGTCGGGCGTGGCATGACATCACTGCCCTTGGACAACACACACAATCGAACGACGTCGGGCGTGGCATGCCATCATCGCCTTTGGGCAGCACAAACGCTCGAACAACGTCGGGCGTGGCATGACATCACCGCCCTTCGACAGCATACACGGTCGAACGACGTTCGGTGTGGCATGACATCACCATCTTTGAACAGCACACACGATTGGTAAAATTGGGCGTGGCATGACATCACCGCCCTTGGATAGCACACATGATCGGTACTGTAGAGCGTGGTATGCCATCACCGCCCTTGGACAGCACACACAATCGAACGACGTCAGGCGTGGCATGCCATTATTGCCTTTGGGCAGCACAAACGTTCAAACGACGTCGGGCGTGGCATGACATAACCGCCCTTGGACAGCACACACGGTCGAACGACCTCGGTCGTGGCATTCCATCATCGCTTTGGGCAGAACACACGGTCGAACGACGTCGGGCGTGGCATGACATCACCGCCCTTGGACAGCACACACAGTCAGACTACGTCGGGCGGTGCATGACATCACTACCTTTTGACAACACACACGGTCGAACGACGTCAGGCGTGGCATGTCATCATTGCCTTTGGCAGCACACACGGTCGAACGACATCGGGCGTGGCCTGCCATCATAGACTTTAGATAGCACACACGATTGGACTACGTCGGGTGTGGCATGACATCACCGCCTTTGGGAGCACACAAGGTCGGATAACATCGGGCGTGGCATGACATCACGGCCTTTGGACAGTACACCTAGGCTTCGAACGACGTCGAGTTGTGGCATGCCATCATTTGCCTTTGGGCAGCACACATCGATTTCGAAAGACGTCCGGCGTGGCATGCAATCATAGCCTTTTGGGTGCACACACCAGTTGGAACCGACGAAGGTGTGGGGCCATGGACAGCACTGCTTTGGACAGCACACACGGTTGTCGAACGACGTCGACGAGGACTGCCATCACGAGAATTCATTAAATATTTTACTTATAATGACTGATGTGTAATACGGAAATTGGGCAAGGGGACGTGATTCTAATCCCTGGACAACACTTAAACTTATTTTAAATCAAATTGCATTTCTTTCAGATTTGGGGGACCCTAGTTCGATCCGATAGATCCATAATATTTCCTTTCTGTTTCTCTCTCCTCTTCCGTTTTTGAAGTAAAGGAGGATGTGGTTGTCAATACACAACATGCTGCATTATTTTGTTTTAATTTATCATAACTTTCTAACCTAATTCCATGAGGTTGGGTTCGAATCCCCACTCACCACATTTATTTTCTCCCTTTATTTCCTCCTAGCGTCTCATCTATTAAGGATAGTTATGGGTTTCAATCCCCACTCACCACATTTAATTTTTCCTTTGTGTTTCGACAAGCAATTTTTCTGTTAATTGGCATTTGTGAGGTCATGGGTTCAATCCCGAATGACCTCACCTTTAATAAAAAATTAAAAAAAAATAGTTTTCCTCACCTTGGAACGAGACTATAAATTTCCAGCAAGCTAGAAATTTGGTCTCCTTCACAACCATTTTCTATCAATCTTTTGTGGATTTTTTTTTAGCTTTGATTGAAATGACCGTCTGGTTCCAATCTTAGTATATCATTATTTTACATTCTTTTTTCATTGCATTTTGTACCACTTACTTGACCGAACCCAACCTACGAAATGTTGGAAGTTTGTTAACTATTTTCAGCTTGTTTTTACCATCATTCATACGTTAATTCTTAAGGCATTTCGTGGATCATTTGGTGCATCTTTAAGTGATATATTTTTATGATTATATTCAGCTAATAATTACTATTAAAACAAGCAACATTACACCACTTTCACACCTCGTGATTTACACAAACATCCGCACATAAAATTAGACCATAAAAACATATCATTTTTAAGGCTTAAAACCGAAAATCATGTCACGACATCCACATACATTTTTCACGAAATTTCGGCAGACATAATTCATAGTTCATACAAATTCCGGACACATAATCATGAACACATTATCTCGAAAATCACACTTCATACTAATCTACCAGCACACATACCAACCTAAGATCAGTGATAGGAGCTAGTGACAGGGACTCCTCCTACTCCTCCTTCTCCTTTAGGATAGGATCCTCCTTGGTCCTTTTTACATAACATTCTCGGCTGCGTCCGGTCTGGTAGGTCGGTCGCCCTCTAGCCAGGAACGTGTAATAGGGAACAATCCATGTTTCAGAATAGAATTATCTGAGTCTTAAGGGTCTCTTAGGAAAGGTACCAGAGTAAGATAACCCATACCTGATTTTAACATTGTTCAACACTTAAACTTTCTTCCCAAAACTTCTCCAAATTAACTTCCAATCCAGAAACACACACCTTACCCGACTAGTGTATTACGTTTTTCTTAACGTTTTCGGATTGCTTTCTCATTTGTGTTTTGCGTGAAAGTTCTTCAACTGTGAAGAACTATTGTTTTCTTACTTTTTTCTCATGTTTAGAATCAAGAAAGAAAGTGTGAAATGAGAGAGAGATAGACGTGAAGGAGAGAAGATATTAACGTGAAAAATGTAAGGGACTTAGGATTAGGTGAAGAGTTTGAATTAGTCAACTAGGACTCTTTCAAACTTTGCAAAAAATCTGATTTAAATTAGTTAAGTGAAATGACATAAGTCCTTAAAATTTTAGATTATAACTCAATTATCCCACTAGAGTGTTGCTTCTGTCGAGGTTCAATCCTGTGAGATATCCCCTCGCAAAAACGTTTGGCCCCCTACTGGCGACCCAACCCAACCCAACCCAAACGCCCACATGAATTAATAATAATAATAATACTATAATAATATGATTTTATTTTTATTAAATCATCATTTAAATAAATTAATATTTATTTCCACCAAAATAAATAATAAGTAAAAATTCATTGCTCCCACCTAGGTTCGAACCAAGGGTTGGAGCAATATTTTTTTTTGGTCAATGGTCAATTTCAACTGCTCTACCCAAAAATTGCCCCTCACACCTTATATACTAAAGATTAAGAAAATATAGGATAATTACGATACTAACCTTAGCCTGGAAAAGACCCACTTTTCCCCTAGACCTTTCAAACGGACGATTTCCCCGTTTTGAAGTCCGTTTTAAAAAACTCAACGAGTAATCGTCATATTCGGAAGGCCCTACATGCTGGAGCCAAACATTCTAGCTCAAACTATTTTAGTAATTCCAAAAAAGAATCCATCACATTCGTTTACAATACACAATCAAGACAATATCAACAATGAATGGAAGATCATACAGAAAAACTTAGAACTTAGAATTACGGAGTCTAACCGCAAAGCTCAAAAAATGGAGGGTAGCGGGACCTCATTATTTGCCTCGGCCTACCACGTCGGCCTCCTCAAACAATTATGATTCCTCCAACAATACCTTCACTGTGAGGCAATTTCCTTTTACTCAGCGCTGGACAGGTATGTCTAGATCTTATACAAGGGTATGGCTCGTTAAGACAAGTATCATCGACCCACCGAACTTCCACATGTAGAATTGATTTGGATAACCAAGGATTCTTTAATTATAGGAGACATGAAAGACGGAAGGAAACATAAGTATCTCCGCAAGCAATCCTGACTCATAGGCCACCTCTCCCACACGGGTAGGAATCTCATATGGGCCCACCTACGTAGCACAAAACTTTCCGTTCATGCCAAACCTCATCACCCCATCATAGGTGAATCTCAAAATAGGACAGGGTCCTCAACATCAAAAAAATTTAAGGGACATTTTAGGTTTTCTTGAATAAACACTTTCTTACGACAGTAAAGCCAGTAGCGAACCTGTCCCTAATCACTCTTGACATTCCTAAGGCCTCATGACTGATCTCTTGACCCAAAAAGGATGACTCCCCAACCTAGAAACCAACAAACTGGGAACCTACATCTCCTACCATACATTGCCTAAACGGTCCCATCCCAATGCTTGAGTGATACTATTATTATATAAGAACTCATCAAAGGCAGATGGTTGTCCAAATTTACAATTGTGTTAAATCCACACACACCCCAATATGTTCTTTATGTCTGTAATAGGGCGCTCTTCCGCCCATCAGTCAGAGGAATAAAAGGAAGTATTAAGCTTCAACCTACATGCTAAGCTCTTATTGAAGGAATATCCAAAAATGTGAATGAACTGGAGCTCTATATCTGAAATGATAGATTTAAAGGTATCCCATGCCCCTCACAATCTCATAATGTAGAGTGTTGCAATAATCTGGCTCGTAAGTAGAAACTTCACAGGGATAAAGGGGCAGACATAGTCCTCCGGTCCACAAGAACCATATGTAGTCAGGACGTCCTAGCTTAGAAAGGACCAACCCGAAGTCCAATTAATGCCTACTATTTACAAGTCGAAACCTTATCATCTAAGTAAGACCGTCAGGATTTAAATGTTCTATCGTAACCTATGGACAATTAGGAAACATGGCCACATATTATGTGATGTCGTTTTATGTATCCCAAAAAAGGATGTTCTTAAGATCATGATACATGCTTGGTGAAAACCTTGATTGATGCGAAATATGTGAAACCGTGGGCCTATGCAATGAGTTGATCCGCAAACCATCACAAAATCTGGTACACATTAGCAGTCCTGGTACCTAAGGTATGTCGTTCATCTCCCAAAGCAAAAAACTCATCATATAAAAAACACTCAGGTCCTTAAGATCCATCAACACAGATTAAAGATGCTGACTTCAAATAGTGAGGATGATTCATGAACTAAGATGAACTGAAACACCCTTAATAGTGAGAGTCAAACATCCGCACACCCAGTCTGTCAGTCTATATATATCGTTCACCAATCCTGCTCTTATCCTAAACAGGGTGGTACTGCCATGATTATCCAAATCAAAGAAATTAGCTACAAAACAGTAGATTTACCGGCTGGGGTATTAGGACATCAATTGTCATGTCTAACAGCTCCAACCATCTCCGCCTTGATGTAGATTCAATCTCGCTCTGTAAAAAACAAGTACTGGAGACTCTTTTGGTCTGTGAACATATCCACAGCCACCCCATACAATGATTGTAGTCATAGCTCCAGTTGCAAAAAACCACATCTTCCAACTACGGGTTATGAGGGGGAAATTTCTCATGAACCTGGAGCTATGTAGGCGCATAAGCTTCACCATACACCTGCATAAGAAACCACATCCCAAACCCAACCCTAGATGCATCACCATTACACAGTGTAATTCTCCCACACTTAGCAAAAGTAGGAAACAATGGAGAAAGTGGTCAAACCCTGACCTTCTGGTAAAACTTTTTAACAAGACTCTGTCCTTCAAACTTGGCCTTCATCTTAGTCATAAAATGTCAGTGAGGTTGCAATAGAAGAAAACCCCTTCTGAACTTGCAATAATAACTCGGCCAATCCCAAGAAGCTCCGAATATTTGTGTGGAGTAAGAGGTTTGTCCAGTCATAAAAACTTCAGTCGTCCTGGATCTACCTCCACACCTTAGTCGGATACAACATGACCAAGGAAGGTTACTGATCTAAGCCACAATTGACACTTGCAGAATTTTGCATACAACTGATGTTGTCTAATTACCTACAAGGTTAGTCTCAAATGTTGTTTATGCTCTTCATGTCTTATTGTAGATGAGAATTTCATCAATTAGTACTATGATGAAAGAGCTAAGATATTCACGAAAGACGCTGTTAATGAGATCCATAAATGCAGCAGGTTCATAAGTGAGACCAAATGACATAACTAAAAATTCGTAATGACCATAACGTGTACGAAAGGCTTTCTTTGGTACACCTTCCTCCCTAACCCTGAGTTGATGGTACCCTGAACGAGGATCAATCTTCGAAAAGAAACTACACCATTGGAGTTGGTCGAACAAGTCATCTATACTGGGAAGTGGATACTTATTTTTGACAGTGATATTGTTTAACTGTTGATAATCGATACACATTCTAAAGGTTCCATCTTCTTCTTTTTTTCAAGAAAAACACAAGATAGACCCAAGGGGATATGCTCGGCTGAATGAAACCCTTCTTAGTGGGATCTTTTAACTGCAACTTCAACTCTTTGAGTTTAGCTCGAGCCATACTATAAGGAATTGAAATTGGTTAGTATAGGTTTCTAAGATGATACCAAAGTCAATATCTCGAGGGGGAGGAACTCAAGGAAAATATCATTATATACATCTTGGAATTCATTCACTACAAGAACTGAGTCTATAAAAGGAATGTCATGTTCTAAATTGTTAACAATCACAAGATGACACAATAACCCCTTGGACATCATTTTATTGGCCTTAAGTTTTTAAATCAATGGATTAGGACGAATCAAGTTGTACCCCTCCTAGACTAGCTCGTTATCATTACGGGAAAAAACTCTCACAACAGCACACACGGTCAGACGATGTCGGGCGTGACATGACATCACCGCCCTTGAACAGCACACACGGTCAGACAATGTCGGGCGTGGCATGACATCACCTCCCTTGGGCATCACACACAGTCGGACTACGTCGGTCCTGGCATAACATCACCGCCCTTGGACAGGACACACGGTCGGCAACGTCGAGCGTGGGAGGGCATCACCACCCTTCGACAGCACACACGGTTGAACGACGTCGGGCGTGGCATGCCATCACCGCCCTTACACAACACACACAATCGAACGACGTCGGACGTGGCATGACATCACCGCTTTTGGACTACACAAACGGTCGGACGACGTCGGGCTTTGCATGACATCACCGCCCTTGGACAGGACACACGGTCGGCAACGTCAGGCATGGCATGCCATCACCGCCCTTGGACAGCACACACGGTCGGACGACGTCAGGCATGGCATGACATCACCGCCCTTGGACAGCACACACGGTCGAACGACGTCGGGCGTGGCATGACATCACCTCCCTTGGACAGCAGACACGGTCAGCAATGTCGGGCGTGTCATGCCGTCACCGCCTTTGGACAACATACACGGTCGAACGACGTCATGAGTGGCTTGACATCACCGCCCTTGGACTGCACGCACGATTCTAACGAAGTCGCGCGTGGAATGACATCACCGCCCTTCGACAGCACACACGGTCGACATCGTCGGGTGTGGCATGACATCACATCCTTTGGACAACACACACGGTCGGCAACGTCGGGCGTGGCATGACATCACCGCCCTTGGACAGCACACACGGTCGGCAATGTCAGGCGTGGCATGACATCACCGCCCTTGGACAGCACACACGGTCGAACGACGTCGGGTGTGGCATGACATCACTGCCTTATGGAAGCACACACGGTCGGACTACATCGGGCGTGGCATGACATCACCGCCCTTGGACAACACACACGGTCAGCAATGTCGGGCGTGGCATGCCATCACCGCCCTTAGACAGCACACACAGTCGGACGACGTCGGGCGTGGCATGACATCACCGCCCTTGGACAACACACACGGTTGAACAACGTCGGGCGTGGCATGCCATCATCACCTTTAGGCAGCACAAATGGTCGAACGACATCAGGCGTGGCATGACATCACCTCCCTTGGCAGCACACACGGTCGAATGACGTCGGGCGTGGCATGACATCACCGCCCTTGGACAGCACACACGATCGAACGACGTCGGGCGTGGCATGACATCACCGCCCTTAGACTGCACGCACGGTCGGACGACGTCGAGCGTGGCATGACATCAACGCCCTTGGATAGCACACACGGTAGGCAATGTCGGGCGTGGAATGACATCACCACCCTTGGACAGCACACACGGTCGGCAACGTCGGGAGTGGCATGACATCACCACCCTTGGACAGCACACACGGTCGAACGGCGTTAGGCATGGCATGACATTACCGCTCTTGGACTGCACGCACGGTCGGACGACGTCGGGCGTGGCATGACCTCACCTCTTTTTGATAGCACACACGGTTGGTAACGTCGGGCGTAGCATGTCATCACCGCACTTGGACAACACACACGGTCGATAACGTCAGGCGTGGCATGCAATCACCGCCCTTGGACAGCACACACGGTCGAACGATATCGGGCGTGGCATGAAATCACCGCTCTTGGACTGCACGAACTGTCGGACGACGTCGGGCACTGCATGACATCACCGCCCTTGGACAGGACGCACGGTCGGCAACGTCGGGCATGGCATGCCATCACCTCACCGCCCTTGAACAAGCAGCAAACGTCGGACGATGTGGCTGAAGGACATCACCCCGCGCCCTTAGAAAGAAACACACTATCAAACGACGTCGGGCAGGAAGAACATCATCGCCCTTAACTGCACGCACGTCTGGACGACTTCGGGGCGTGGAATGACATCCCCCAAAAACCACCCTTTGGACAGCAACACAATCGGCACGTCCGGCGTGAAATGACATCACCCATCACCAACCGCCCTTGGAAACACACACCCGGTCGCACGTCGGGCGTGACATGACCTCACTCTGCCCTCGGACAACACACAGCACGTTCAGACAATATCGGGCGTGGGCATGACATCACCCGCCACCTCCTTTGGGCAGCACACAACAGTAACGACGTCGAGCTTGGCATGACTCACCACCCTTGGACAGACCCCACGGTTGGCAACGTCGGGCTTGCATCCAATCAACCGCCCCCCTTTTTTTTTTTGGACACATATTACAACCGGTCAGACGACGTGGGCGGTGTCATACCATCACTCTAACTGCCTCTTTGGACACACACATCACGTCCGAACACGTCGGCGGTGATTGTCATGACAATCAAACCCACTTTTGGATACACGAACTCAATGCCGTTAGGCGTGCATGACATCACCGACCTTAGAGCAAGTACAACACATCGCAAAGTTAGGGTGGCAATTCCATCATCACCGCCCTTGGACAGCACACACAGTCGGACGACTTTGGGCGTGCATTACCATCCCGCCCTTTGGACTGCACACGCGGTCGGACGACGTCGGCTCAACCGCCCATGGAAACACACACAATCTTCGGCACGTCGGGCTTGGCAATGACATACCAGTCCTTGGACAGCAACACACGGGGGGCAACGTCAGCGTGGCATGAACATCACTGCCCTTAGACAGGCAACACATATTCAGACGACGTCGGGCGTGGCTTACATCACCTCCTTGTGGCAGCACACACGTTCGGACTAAACGTCGGGCCGGTGGCATGGAAACACCTCCCTTTTGGACAGGACACACGATTCGGCCCCAAAACCGTTAGGCTTGGCATGCCATCGCTACCTTGGAGATCACACAACGGTCGGCAACGTCGGGCGTGGCATGTATCACCACTTGGACCAACACACACGAAAATCGACAATGTCGGGCGTGGCATGCCATCACAACACACACAACAGCCCCTGAGACATCACACACGGTCCGAACGACATCGGTGCGTGGGCATGACATCACCATCACCGCCTTAGACTGCACTACAGGTCGGTCCCCGCAACCGTCAACGTGGCCTGACATCAACGCCCCTGGATAGCACCAGGAGGCAATGTCTTCCTGGCGTGGGCATGACATCACCCGCCCTAGGACAGCACACATTATCGGCAACATCGATCCTGGCATGACAATCACCGCCCTTGGACCGCACAGACGTTCAAACGACTGGCCGTGGCAAACACACCACCGCTCTGGACTGCAACCCAATCGATGACGTCCGGCGTGGCATGACCTCATCGCCTTTGCACACACACGTTCCGGTACACGTCCGGGCGGAGCATGTCCATCCCCACCCGCATGTTAGACACACACACCCCAACTTTCGCTACGTTGGTTCGTGGGCAGTGCCATCAACAGCCCTTGGACAGCACACCACTCGAACAACGCGTGCGTGGCTTGACACCTCACCATCACCAAATACCGCTCTTGGACTGCACAACGGTCGAAACAACGTTGGGTGTAGCCGACATCCACCAACCTCCACCCTTGACATGACAACAACGGTCAGCCCTTCGGGCCGTTGCATGCCATCACCACCCACCGCCTTGAACAACAGCACACACGTCATTTCGTGTTGGGGCTTGGATTACATCACCTCCCTTAGAAATCACACACGGTCAAACGACGTCAGGCGTGGCATAACATCATCGCCCTTGGACTGCACGCACAGTCGAACGACGTCGGGCGTGGGAAGGCATCACTACCCTTGGACAGCACACACGGTCAGCAATGTCGGGCGTGACATGACATCACCGCCCTTGGACAGCACAAACGATCGGCAACGTCGGGCGTGACATGATATCACCGCCCTTGGACAACACACACGGTTAGACGATGTCAGGCATGGCATTAAATCACCTCCCTTGGGCAGCACACAAGTTCGAACTACGTCCGGTGTCGCATGACATCACCGCTCTTGGACAGGACACACAGTCGGCAATGTCGGCGTGTATCCGATCAACCAAGATCCTTATATAGCACACACAGTCGTTCGGCCGACTTCTGGTCTTGGCATTCATCGAAGACTATCCCTTTGACAACACACACAAACGGTCGACACGTTTGTGGCCATGGCAAATGCCATCACAACCATTGGACAGCACACACGGTCGAACGACGTCGGGCGTGGCACGACTTCACCGCTCTTGGACTGCACGAATGGTCGGACGACGTCGAGCGTTGTATGATATCACCGCCCTTGGACAGGACAGACGGTCGGCAACGTCGGCCGTGGCATGCCATCACCGCCCTTGGACAACACACACGGTCGGACGACGTCGGGCGCTGAATGACATCACCGCCCTTAGAAAGCACACACGGTCAAACGACATCGGGCATGGCATGACATCACCGCCCTTGGACAGCACGCAACGTCGGCGACATCGTGCGTGGCATACATCACCACTTTTGACAGCACAGCAACGACGGTCAATATTCGTGCTGGCTTGAATCATTGCCTTTTGGAAGCACAACACTTCGAACCACTCGGGCCGTGGCATGCCATCATAAGCCTTGAGGGAAAACCCATTCGGAACGACCTCGGTCGTGGCCATGATCACCACCCTTGGGACTGCATGCAGTCGGGACAGACGTCGGGCATCGGCATGACATCACCGCCCTTGGACAACACACATCGGTTCGCAACGTCGGTGTGGCATGACATCACCGCCCTTGGACATCACACACGGTCGCAAGTCTGGCGGGCATGACAATCACCTCCCTTTGCACACCACACGGTCATCAACGTCGGCATGGCCTGACTCATCGCCCTGGACAGCACACTCGTCGGACACGTCGTGCGTGGCATTACCTCACCTCCCTTCGTAGAACACCCGGTCGGACCAACGTTGGCGTGGCATGATTATCAACACCGCATAGGCAGCCACACAACGCGGTCAGACTACGTCGCTGTCATGACATCACCATTTTTTGGACAGTACATATAGTCCGAATGACGTCGGGCGTGGCATGCCATCATTGGCCTTTAAGTCAGCAGCGCAACGGCCAAACACGTCGGGCGTCCGCATGCATCATGCCCTTGGACGACAACACGATCGAACGACGTCAGGCGTGACATGCCATCCCCCAATCCCATCCTTGGACAACACACACGGTCTGGACGACGTCGGGCCGTGGCATGAAATCACCACACCCTTGACAGTACACATGGTCGACACACGTCGGGCGTGGCATGAAAACACTGCCCTATGACAGAACAGGTACTGTCGACGACGTTGGCTCGTTGCATGACATCAACCTGCCCTTTAGACACACCCAACGGTCCGAAACGACGTTGGGCGTGGTCATGAGCAATCACTCCCTTGGACAGGAAACAACGTCGCAATGTCGGGTTTTGAATGCAATCACCGCCCCTTGGACAGCACACACAGTCACACACGTCCGGGTCAGCATGCTCCCATCACCGCCACGCCCCTTCAAAACCCACAAACCCGGTCAACGACGTCGGGTTGCATGACAGTCACCACCTCAGCTTTTTGACTGCACGAACGGTCAGATAGCTGTTGGGGCGTTGTATTACAATCTACCCCGGCCCTTGGACCAAGAACACAACTCATCGGCAATGTCCGGGCCGTGCCATGCATAAGCGCCCTTGGACAGCACACACGGTTGGACGACTCGGGCGTGCCATGATTACTTTGCCCCTTGGACATCACACCGTAGAGCCGACGTTCGGGCGTGGCATGACATAACCGCCCTTGGACAACACACACGGTCGGCAACGTCGGGTGTGGCATGACATCACCTCCTATGGACAGCACACACGGTCGGCAACGTCGGGCGTGGCATGACATCACCTCCCTTTGACAACACACACGGTCATCAACGTCGGGCATGGCATGACATCATCGCCCTTGGACAGCACACACGGTCGGCAACGTCGGGCGTGGCATTACATCACCTCCCTTCGATAGTACACACGGTCGGACAACGTTGGGCGTGGCATGATATCACCGCCATTAGGCAGCACACGCGGTCAGACTACGTCGGGCGTGGCATGACATCACCATTTTTGGACAGTACATATAGTCGAATGACGTCGGGCGTGGCATGCCATCATTGCCTTTAGGCAGCACACACGGCCAAACGACGTCGGGCGTCGCATGCCATCATAGCCCTTGGACGACAAACACGATCGAACGACGTCAGGCGTGACATGCCATCACCATCTTTGGACAACACACACGGTCGGACGACGTCGGGCGTGGCTGAACACCACCCTTTTCGCAGTCCCCTGTCGACAACGTCGGCTTGGCATGAAAACGACTGCCCCAGGACAAGAACACAAACGGTCTACGACGTTTGGCCCGTGGCATGACATCACTGCCTTTAGACAACACCCACGGTCGAACGGACGTTGGTCGTGTGACATCACTGTGCCTTGGAACAGGAAACACGGTCGGCAACGTCGGGTGTTGAATGCCATCACCACCCCCTTGGACGCACACCAGCATCGGTCCAACGACGTCAGCGTAGCATGCCATCAACCGCCCCTGAAAACACACGGTCGCACCGACGTCTGGCGTGGCATTGACAGCACCCGCTTTTGGACTGCCGAAGGTCAGAATCGTTGGGCGTTTCATGACATCACCCTCACCGCCCTTGGACAAGACCCAAACGCTCGTCGGCAATGTCGGGCCGTGACAATGCCATCAGCGCCCTTGGACACACAACACGTTGGACACGTCGGGCGTGGCATATATCTTTGCCCTTGGACAATCACACATCCGGTCGAACGTACGTCGGGCCGTGCAATACATCACCTCCTTGGACAGCACACACTGTCCGGACGACGTCGGGCTTGGCATGACATCATACCTTTGGGAATCACACACGTTCTGTACTACGTCATGGGTGGCATGACATCAATATCACCGGCCTTTAGATCAACACCACGGTCCGAGAGGGAGAATCAGGTGGAGGGAAAGCGGAGAGGGAGACGAAGTCGGGCTTGGCCAAGGACTCACCTCCCTTGACGGACACACGTCGGCATGTCGAGCACGCAATGCCATCACCACAACGCCCCTTGGAAAGCAAACACGGTCGAACGACGTCGGGCGTGGCATGCAATCACCGCCATTAGACAGCGCACACGGTCAGACGAAGTCGGGCGTGGCATGCAATCACCGCCCTTGGAGAGCACACATGGTCGGCAACATCGGGCGTGGCATGTCATCACCGCACTTGGACAACACACACGGTCGACAACGTCGGGAGTGGCATGCCATCACCGCCCCTAGACAGCACCATGTCGGCCAACGGTCTTGGCGTGGCTCCATCACCGCCATTGACAAGGCACACGGCGTCGTGAGTACTAAGTCGGGCGTTGTCACTCTAATCACCGCCCTTGGACAGCACAAGACAAAAACCACGGTCGGCAACGTCGGCGTGGCATGACATCACCTCCCTTTGACAACACACACGGTCATCAACGTCGGGCATGGCATGATATCATCGCCCTTGGACAACACACACGGTCGGCAATGTAGGGCGTGGCATTACATCACCGCCCTTCGATAGTACACACGGTCGGACAAATGTTGGCGTGGGCATGAGTATCACCTCCATTGGCTGCACCACGGTCAGACTACGTCGGGCGTGGCATGACATCACCATTTTTGGACAGTACATATAGTCGAACGACGTCAGGCGTGGCATGCCATCATTACCTTTAGGCATCACACAATCGGCCCAACGACGTCGGGCGCGCATGCCATCATAGCCCTTGGACGACAAACACATCAACGACGTCAGGGGCTGGACATCCATCACACCTTTGGAGAACACACACGTTCGGACGACGTCGGGCGTGGCAGACTCACCGGGCCCCCCTTGACATAACACACGGTCGAGACACGTCGGCGTGGCATGACATCTGCCCTAAGGAACCGCACACACTCCACGATCGAACGACGTGGGCGTGCAAGACATCACACCGCCTTTGGGACAACACACACGTCGAACGACTTGGGGGCGTGGCATGACAGTATCACGGCCCTTGGACAGGACACACGGTCGGCAAAGACGTCGGATGTGAAATGCCATCACGCGCCCTTTGACACACACACCTTCCGACGACAGTCATCGGAGCATGCCATCACACCGCCCTTGAAAACACACATGGTCGAATGAACGTCGGGCGTGGCTGACATCACCCCCACCGACCTTTGGACTGCACTAAACGGTCCAGATATCGTTGGGCGTTGCATGACATCACCGCCCTTGGACAAGATACACGCTCGGCAATGTCGGGCGTGACATGCCATCACCGCCCTTGGACAGCACACACGATTGGACGACATCGGGCGTGGCATGATATCTTTGCCCTTGGACAGCACACAACGGTCCGAACTACGGTCGGGTGTGGCATGACATCACCCACCGCCCTTTGCATGCACACACGGTCAACTACATCCGTTCCGTGGCATTACATCCACCTCCATAGGGCCATCACCACGTTCGGACAGGTTCGGGCGTGGCATGACATAAAGCCTCCCTTGGCAGAAGGAGGGGAGGCGGGAAGTAGCCCCACAACACAAACGGTCAACAATGTCGGGCGAGGCATGACATCACCGCCCTTGGACAACACAAACGGTCGGACGACGTCGGTCTTGGCATGACATCACTACCTTTGGGAAGCACACACGGTCGGACTACGTCGGGGGTGGCATGACATCACCGCCTTTAAACAACACACATGGTCGAACAAAGTCGGGCTTGGCATGACATCACCTCCCTTGGACAGGACACACGGTCGGCAATGTCGGGCGTGGCATGCCATCACCTCCCTTGGAAAGCAAACACGGTCGAACGACGTCGGGCGTGGCATGCAATCACCGCCCTTGGACAGCGCACATGGTCAGACGAAGTCGGGCGTGGCATGCAATAACCGCCCTTGGAGAGCACACATGGTCGGCAACATCGTTGTGCGTGTATGTCACACCATCCACCAGCACTTTGGACAACACACACCGGTCGACAACGTCGGTAGTGCATGCCATCAAAACCACCGGCCCCTTAGACAACATACCGGTCTTGCAACTCCGGGCGTTGGCATGCCATCACCGCCTTTGGACATCACACACGGTCGGACGAAGTCGGGCGTGGCACGCCATCACCGCCCTTGGAGAGCACACACGGTCGGCAACATCGGGCGTGGCATGTCATCACCGCACTTGGACAACACACTCAGTCGACAACGTCGGGACTGGCATGCCATCACCGCCCCTAGACAGCACACACAGTCGAACGACATTGGACGTGGCATGACATCACCGCTCTTGGA
The DNA here is from genome assembly GCA_027704765.1 of Solanum habrochaites. Taxonomy (NCBI): domain Eukaryota; kingdom Viridiplantae; phylum Streptophyta; class Magnoliopsida; order Solanales; family Solanaceae; genus Solanum; species Solanum habrochaites. Next base: position 8,736 of record JAKWJA010001032.1, on the reverse strand, counting down.
CTGCACAAACGGTCGGACGACGTCGGGCATTGCATGACATCACCGCCCTTGGGCAGAACACACGATCGGACTACGTCGGGCGTGGCATGACATCACCGCCCTTGGGCAGCACACACGGTCAGACTACGTCGGTCGTTGCATGACATCACCGCCCTTGGGCAGCACACATGGTCGGACTACGTCAGGCGGTGCATGACATAACCGCCTTTGGACAGCACACACGGTCGAACGACGTCGAGCGTGGCATGTCATGATTGCCTTTGGGCAGCACACACGGTTGAACGACATTGGACGTTGCATGCCATCATAGCCCTTGGACTGCACACACGATTGGACTACGTCTGGCGGTATATGATATCACCGCCTTTGGACAACACACACGGTCGAATGACGTCGGGCGTGGCATGCCATCATAGCCCTTGGACGACAAACACGATCGAACGATGTCAGGCGAGACATGCCATCACCGCCTTTGGACAGTACACACGGTCGGACAACGTTGGGAGTGGCATGACATCACCGCCTTTGGACAGAACACACGGTCGAATGACGTCGGGCGTGGCATGCAATAATCGCCTTTGGGCAACACACAAGGTCGAACCACGTCGGGCGTGGCATGCCATCATAGCCCTTGGATGGAAAACACGTTCGAACGATGTCGGGCGTGGCATGACATCACTGCCTTTGGACAGCACACACGGTTTGACGACGTCGGGCGTTGCTTGACATCACCGCCCTTGGATAGCACACACGTTCGGCAACGTCGGGCGTGGCATGACATCACCGCCCTTGGACAGCATACACATTTGGACGACGTCGGGCGTGGCATGACATCATCGCTCTTTGGGCAGCACACACGGTCGGACTACGTCGGGCGTGGCATGACATCACCTCCCTTGGACTGTACGCACGGTCAAATGACATCGGGCGTGGTATGACGTCACTGCCCTTGGATAGCACACATGGTCGAACAACGTCGAGCGTGGCATGAAATCACCGTACTTGGACTGCACCCATGGTCGGACGACGTCGGGCGTGGCATGACATCACCGTCTTTGGACAGAACACACGATCTAACGACGTCGGGCGTGGCATGACATCACCGCCCTTGGACAACACACACGTTAAGCAATGTCGGGTGTGGCATGTCATCACCTCCCTTGGACAGCACACACGGTCGGCAACGTCAGGCGTGGCACGCGATCAGCGCCCTTGGACAGCACACACGGTCGGAAGACGTTGGGTGTGGCATGACATCACCGCCCAAGGACAGCACACACAGTCGGCAACGTCAGGCGTGGCATGACATCACTTCCCTCTGAGAACACACACGGTCGGACGTAGCATGACATCACCGCCCTTGGGCAGCACACACAGTCAGATTACGTCGGGCGTGGCATGACATCACCACCCTTGGGCAGCACACACGGTCGGATTACATCGAGCGTGGCATGTCATTAATTCCTTTGGGCAGCACACACGGTTGAACGACATCGGGCGTGGCATGCCATCACAGCCCCTGGACAGCACACACGGTCAAACGACATCGGGCGTGGCATGACATCACCGTCCTAAGACTACACGCACGGTCGGACGACGTTGAGCGTGGCATGACATCAACGCCCCTGGATATCACACAGGGTAGGCAATGTCGGGCGTGGCATGACATCACCGCCCTTGGACAGCACACACTGTCGGCAACGTCGTGTATGGAATGACATCACCGCCCTTGGACAGCACACACGATCGAACAACGTCGGGCGTGGAATGCCATCATAGCCCTTGGACGGCAAACACGATCGAACGACGTCAGGCGTGACATGCTAACACAGCCTTTGGACAGCACACACGGTCGAACAACGTCGGGCGTGGCATGCCATCAGTGCCTTTGGACAGTGCACACGGTCGAACGACGTCGGGCATGGCATGACATCAGCGCCTTTGGACAGCACACACAGTCGAACGACGTTGGGCGTGGCATGTCATCATTTCCTTTGGGCAGCACACACGGTCGAACGACGTCAGGCGGTGCATGACATCATAGCCCTTGCACAGCACACATGGTCGGACTACCTCAGGCGGTGCATGATATCACCGCCTTTGGACAGTTGACACGATCGACAACGTCGGGCGTGTAATGCCATCATCGCCCTTGGACAGCACACACAGTCGGACGACGTCGGGCGTGGCATACCATCACCGCCCTTGGACAACCCAGACGGTCGAACGACGTCGGGCGTGGCATGACATCACCATTTTTGGACTGCACAAACGGTCGGATGACGTCGGGCTTTGCATGACATCACCGCCCTTGGACAGGACACACGCTCGGCAATGTCAGGCGTGACATGCCGTCACCGCCCTTGGATAGCACACACGGTTGGATGACGTCGGGCGTGGAATGATATCTTTGCCCTTGGACAGCACACACGATCGAACGACATCGGGCATGGCATAACTTCACCGCCCTTGGACAGCACACACGGTCAGATGACGTAGGGAGTGGCATGACATCACCGCCCTAGGACATCACACGCGGTAGGACAACGTCGAGAGTGGCATGACATCACCGCTTTTGGACAGCACACACGGTCGAACGACGTCAGGCGTGGCTTGCAATCATCGCCTTTGGGCAGCACACACGGTCGAACCACGTCGGGCGTGGCATGCCATCATAGCCCTTGGATGGAAAATATGTTTGAACGACATCGGGCGTGCAGACATCCACTGCCCTGGACAAAACACAAACGGTCGGCAACGTTAGGGTGTGGAGACATCAACGCCTGGACGCACACACGGTCGGTAACATCGGGCGTGGCATGACATCAACACCTTTTTTACACACACCCACGGTCATCGTCGGGCATGGCATGACATCATCGCCCTTGGATAGCACACACGGTCGGCAACGTCAGGCGTGGCATTATATCACCGCCCTTGGATAGTACAACGGTCGGACAACGTTGCGAGTGTGTGGATGAATCACCGCCATGGGCCAGCATGACACAGGTAGAACACATAGGGGTGTCGATGAAATCACCATTTTTGGACAGTACACATAGTCGAACGACGTCGGGCGTGGCATGCCCAAATCATGCATTTAGGCAGGCACACACAGTCGAAGACGTGGGAGTCGCTAGGCCATCATAGCCCTGGCGACAAACACGATTCGAACGACTGGTCAGGCACATGGACATTGCCATCACCACCTTTGGACAGCAACAAGATCGGGACGGACGGTCGTGGCGTGGCATACATCCGCCCTAATATAGTACACCGGTCGACAATGTCGGCGTGTGGAGGACATCACCGCCCTTGGACAACAAACCACGGTCGGACGACGTCGAGCTCTGGCATACATCACTACCCTAGGGCAGCACACACGGTGGACGAGTCGGGCGAGGTGGCATGCCACTCACCGCCTTTGGACAAAACACACGGTCAAATGATGTTGCGCGTAGCATAACCTCACCGCCCTTGGAAGTACCCCACACGGTCGTGGATGATGCGGGCGTGGCATGGACATCCGCCTTGAGACAGCACACCGATCGGACGACATCGGGCATGGCCTGACATCACGCCCTAATATAGTAACACACGGTCGACAACGGCGGCGTGGATGACATCACCGCCCTTGACACCCACACGACAGGTCGAACGACGTCGGGGCTGGCATGACATCCCTGCTCCATAGGACAGCACTAAATAGGCTCGGAAATACGTCGGGGGGGTGGTGGCATGACATCCCCACCTCATTGGACAACACACACCGGCCTCGAATGGACGTTGGGCGTGGCATGACATCACCGCCCTTGGACAGGACACACGGTCGGCAACGTCGGGCGTGGAATGCCATCACCGCCCTTGGACAGCACACACGGCTGGACGACGTCGGGCGTGGCATGCCATCACCGCCCTTGGACAACACACACGGTCGAACAACGTCAGGCGTGGCATGACATCACCGCTTTTGGACTGCACGAACGGTCGGATGACGTTGGGCGTTGCATGACATCACCTCCCTTGGACAGGACACACGCTCGGCAATGTCGGGCGTGACATGCCATCACCGCCCTTGGACAACACACACGGTTGGACGACGTCGGGCGTAGCATGATATCTTTGCCCTTGGACAGCACACACGGTCGAACAACGTCGGGCGTGGCATGACATCACCGCCCTTGGACAGCATACACGGTCAAACGACGTCGTGCGTGGCATTACATCACCTCCCTAGGGCAGCACACACGTGCGGGAATACGTCCGGAGCGTTTGGAATGACATCACTGCCCTGGACAGGACACTCAACGAGTCGACAAGTCGAGCGGGCATGACATCACTGCCCTTGGACAGCACCACACGGGCGGACGAACGTCGGGCTTGTGGCATGACATCACTTCCTTTTTGGGAAAGACCCCACGATAGGACTATGTTCGGGGGGGTGGCATGACTCACTGCATTTGGACAACACAAACGGTTCGAACGAAGTCAGGCTGTTGGCATGAAATCACCTCCTGGACAGGACACACGGTCGGCAACGTCGGGTGTGGCATGCCATCACGCCCTTGGAAGAAACGCACACACGGTTCGGATGACGTCTGGGCGTGGCATTGAACATCACTACCATTGTTTGTAAAGCACAAACGTCGGAGACGTCGGTCTGGATGCCATCAACGCCCTTGGACAAACACACCTACGGTCGAATGACGTCGGGCAATAGCCATGGAACATCAACTCCATTGGACAGGACACACGGTTCGGCAATGTCGGGCGTGGATTGCCATCACCGCCTTGGAACAAAGCACACACGGTCGGACAAGTCGGGCCGGGATTGCACATACCGCCTTTGAGAGCAGACAACTGGCGGCAACATGAGGTTGTGGCATGTCATCACCGCCCCTAGACAGCCAAACGGTTGGCAACGCGGGCGTGGCATGCCCATCACCGCCTGGACAGCACAAACGGTAGGAAATGTAGTCGGGGTGCATGCCATCACCGCACTTGAGAGCAGACACGGTCGGCAAACATAAGGTTGTGGCATGGTCAATCACCGCCTTGGACAACACACACGTTCGGCAAACAATGGGAGGGCAGTGTCAAACCGCACTTGGACAACACAACACGGTCGGCAACGGGCAGGGTGGCATGCCATAATTGCCTTTGGAATAACACACGGTCGGGCAAGTCGGCGTGGCATGCATCACGCACTGGACAACACACACATCGACAACGTCGGGCGTGGCATGCCATCCATGCCCCTGTACAGTACACCCACAGGTATCGCAAGAAGGCGGGCGTGTCATGAATCACCGCCCTTAGGACTACACGCAAACGGTAAGACGACATCGAGCGTGGCATGACATCACCGCATTAGGACGAACCCGCTAAACGGGGTCAGAAGAAATCGAGCGTGATGACATCAAAGCCCCTGGATAGCACAACACGGTAGGCAATGTCTTGCCATGGACAGACATCAACGCCGTTGGACAGGCACACACTGTCGGGCAAACGATCGGCGTGGCATGACATAATCGCACCCTTGGGACAGCAAATGACGGCCAACCCGAATGACGTGGCGTGGGCCATAACATCCACCAATCTTGGACTGCAGCTAGTGGATGACGTAGGGCGTCTGGCATGAAATCGCTTTTGAACAAACCCACCCAAACGGTCGGTAACGTCGGGCGTGCATGTAATCACCGCACTTGGAAAACCACCACAACTAGACAGACACACTACGGTTCGGAACGAAGTCGGGCGTGGCATACATCAACGCCTGGACAACACACACGGTCGAACCGACGATCGGGCGGTGCAAGACATCACCGCTTCTGGACGGACGAACGTCAAATAATCGTCAGGCGTTGCATGACAACACATCGCTGGACAGGACACACGATCAGGCCAGTCGGGCGCGCATTGCCATCACCGCCCTTGGATAACACACAAAGTCGGACGATGCAGGGCGTGGCATGACACCCTCCCTTGGACAGGCCACAAGTCGTAACGAGTCAGGCGTGGCTACTCACCGCCTTGGTACTTCCAACGCGTGGTAAGACGCGTCGGGAGTGGCTGACATCCCGCCCTTGGAAAGCACACCACGGTCATGGGCAAAGTGGGCCGTGCATTGACATTAACCGTCTGGCACAGCACCACCACGGTCGGCAAGTCAGGAGTGGAATTGAAAAATCACCACCCTTGGACAGGGTACAACGGTCGGGCACGTCGGGCGTGGCATGCTATCACCTCCTTTTGGAGATGCACACACGGTCCGCAACGCCGTACGTGGCATGTCATTACCGAACTTGGACATTAACCATAAGGTCGAAAAGTTAGGAGTATGGCATAAAATCAAAGCAAATGGGAAAGAGAAACACAACGGCTCGAAACGAATCGGGCGTGGAAATGACACACAACCATACATAAGGCAGCACCACACGGTCGTACACGTCGGGCGGTGCGAACAGAACTTGCTTTAGACAGCATCACATACGGTCTTCCGAAACAACGTCGGGCGTGGGCATGTCATCATTGACTTGGGCAGCACAACGGTTTTTTCGTCGAACGACATCGGGTGTGTGGCATGCCACCCATAGCCCTTGGCACACACACACGGTCGTACTACGTCATGCGGTGCATGATATCACCGCCTTGAACAAAACACAACGGTCGTCGAACGAAGATCGACGCGGTGCAGTTCATCGTTGCCTTGGGCCGGACACACCAGGGTCGAATGGACATCGGGATGTGGCTGCCACCATAGTCTTGGACAGCACACACGGGTCAGGACGACGTCAGGAGGTGCATGAGATCACCTTCCTTTGGAACAGCACACCCGGCCAACGAACAAACGTCGGGCGTGGGAAGTTCAATAATTGCTATAGGCAGCACACACGACGTCGAACGAGCGTCTGGCGTGGGCATACCATCATAGGCCCTTGGACAGGGAAAACACGATCGAACGAAGTCAGGCGTGAACATGCAATAACCAGCCTTTGGACAGCACCAACTACACGGTTCGAACGACGTCGGGCTGTTGGAACTGCCATCAGTGCCTTTGGCAAAGTGCACACGGATCGAACAACGTCGGGGTTTGGCATGAAATTAGCGCCTTTGGACAGCACAGCACGGGTCGAAAAGACATCGGGCGATGAATGCCATCATAGCCCTTGACAAGTAGACACGGGTCACCAAACGGCGGGCGTGGAATGCCTATCACCGCCCTTGGACAGCACCACCGGTCGGACGCACGTCGGGCATGGCATACCATCACCGCCTTGGACAACAACACGGCTCGAACGACGTCGGGCATGGCATGACATCCACCGCTTTTGGAGCAAGCACGGGAGGATGAAGTGGGCGGTTGAATGACATCACTACCCCTGGACAGGACACGCCGCTCCGGAAAAGAATGCGGGCGTGAAATGCCATCACCGCCCTGCGACAGCAACACACGGTTGGACGACGTCAGGCGTGGAATGATATTCTTGCCCTTGGACAGCATACAGGTCGAAGGACATCGGCGTGGCCAGAAAACATCACCGGCCATTGCACATCAAACACGGTTCAGATGAAGTCCGGGAGCGTGGAAATGAACATACCACCCTAGGCCATCACAATGTAGGAATTAGGACAACGTCGTGGAAGTGTGCGACATCGACATCACCGCCTTGGACAGCACATACGGTCGAACAACGTCAGGCGTGGCTTGCCAATCACTCGCTTCTTTGGGCAGGCACACACTGGTCGAACAACGTCGGGCGTGGAATGCCAATCATAGCTCCTTGAGGAAACATGTTTGAACGACATCGGGCGTGGCATGACATCACCGCCCATGGGCTGCATGCAGGAGCGAACGACGTCGGGCATGGTATGACATCACTGCCCTTGGACAACACACGCGGTCGGCAACGTCGGGTGTGGCATGACATCACCGCCCTTGGACAGCACACACGGTCGGCAACGTCGGGCGTGGCATGACATCACCACCCTTTGACAACACACACGGTCATCAACGTCGGGCATGGCATGACATCATCGCCCTTGGACAGCACACACGGTCGGCAACATCGGGCGTGGTATTACATCACCGCCCTTGGATAGTAAACACGGTCAGAAAACATTGGGCGTGGCATGATATCACCGCCATAGGGCAGCACACACGGTCAAACTACGTCGGGCGTGGCATGACATCACCATTTTTGGACAGTACACATAGTCAAACGACGTCGGGCGTGGCATGCCATCATTGCCTTTAGGCAGCACACACGGCCGAACAACATCGGGCGTCGCATGCCATCATAGCCCTTGGAAGACAAAACACCGACGTCGAAACGAAGCTCGTCAGGCGTGACATTTGCCATCACCACCTTTGGACCCAGAACACCGGTCGGAAGACGTCGGGCGTGGCATGACATCACCTCCCTAATAAAGTACACACGGTCGACAACGTCGGGCGTGGCATGACATAACATACTTTGGAACCCAACACACCGGATTTCGGACGACGTGGGCTTGGCATTTAAATCACTGCCCCTAGGGCAGCACACACGGCGGACTACGTCGGGGCGGTGGCGGACATCACCGCCTTCGCCTGTGGACAACACACAACCGGTCGAATGACTTTGGCGTGGCATGACATCACCGCCTTGGGGACAGGGACACAAGGCGGCAACGGCGGGCATGGAATTACATCATAGCCCTTGGACAGCAGTCACACGGTCGGATGATGTCGGG
>JAKWJA010001031.1:0-23136 GCA_027704765.1 Solanum habrochaites | reverse complement strand
ATATGTATATGATATATATAGGTAATTGAAGATAAGTCACGGGGTTAGTTTGTTAAGATATGAATATGGAGAAATCACATGTGAAGGATATGAAAGGAAGCCCTCGTTTTTGCACCAAACCCCAAAGTCTCCTTCTAATCAAGTATATATATGTAACCATTTATTGTTAATACTTAGAACATATATTACATTATAATTAATCCAACGCTAGAATATTAATTTTATTTATGATACTTACTATAACATGTTACAATATCCAGAGATGAAGAGATAGTAGAGCTCCTCCAAAGAAATTGGTTTTATATAGCTGATGTTGCTGTGGAATGAAGAGATTTAATGCATTCTTAACGGGTTAAATCAACTCGATTATATATATGCCTCAAGTTCAAGCTAATTAGATATTGTTACTTGAATATTATGTATCCGTTCTGTTCTATTCAGACTCATGATAGTTGTCGTTGTTCTAATAACTAGTATAATTTCACAAAAAGATGAGGGGTATTGGCTTGCTTTTTTTTTTTTTTACTAATTAAAATGTATATAAGTAGTACAACTTGTGTATTGACAATTTATTTTTCACTTTCAACCTAATGTTTTTGCTTCCAATCCTCACAATTTGTATAATATAGAATGGATTTTATAACTGTTTCGTACCGAAAATTTTAGTCTGCTTCAATATTATTGCATAACATAATTCCTAATGCTGCCAGCGTATTACCGTGAACAAGTGAATATATTGGATTGACAGAAATATTAGGTCAGATTGCGTACTAAGGCTAAATCGGGTCCCGGTTTCTTAGCAGATTTAGGCCTTATTTGTTTTAATTAAAATTAAGAGGCCTGAATCTAAATGCGACATCTGAATATTAAGATTAGTATTAAGATTAAAATGTCGAATATTTGTGCTGAATATGAATGTATTTTTTTAGATCTGAACACTAAATCATTAAGATTGTTTGTTTTTAATTATTTTTTTACTTTGAAATTAAACATGATGTCAATAATGTTATGATCCAACAAAAATACTTTTCCAAACATTGTTTCCAAGAATAAGATTATACTCCACGCCAGAAAAAGATGAGTTTATTTGTTTTTTCAAACCATTTTTTTTTCTCAAGAAACAATGATAACTTCTTCCGGAAGTTTTGACAACAAACCAATTGTGACAGAAAGAGAGTTTCTTCCATAAATATCCATTCACACCCAAGAATATTTTTTATATGAAATACTTAATAAATACTTTAAAAGATTATGAAAAACTGTATTCACAAGCAAAAAAAATGAACTTTGGTTTGGAAAAGAAGGGAAGAAACTTGAAACTGTCCAGAGAGAAGCAACGAAGAAGAGAATTTGTTTAAGAAAAAACACTTAATATGTTAATGAGTCGATCATTCGACTCATTAAAGAGGGTTTTTTTTTTAAAAAAAAAAACCAAATGAACTTAATGAAATGAATGTTAATCCCTAAAAATTAAACGCATTTAATAGACGAATCGAATAATTGAACATTCAAACTCTCATTATCACTAAAAATTGACATTCTACTGAATCTGCTCTTCTACCATATAAGAACTCTCAAAACTATTATGATCATCAAGCACTTCAGCTTATATAGACATTTTAAAGGTTAACTAATGTAAGACAACTCTAACAAATTTCATGATAAGAGAAACAGGAGTTTAAAGAATCACTACAAATTCTTAATCGGTCTATTTGATTGAAAAATGAGACAGAATATGAAAACTAGCTATTATTAATCAGAATACAAAATTTGACTTAAGCAATTAACTAATAACCAACAAAATGTCCAACAGAAAATTCAAAGACGACAATAATAGTCAAAATTACATCTGAACGCCTAAAAATTCTTATCAAGTTGGTGATTTTATGATCTAACAAGAATGAATCATAGTCGGTCCTAAAGAGGCAACCAAAAAAATTGACTTAACGCAAATATAAATTTATCGGCGAACAAATAATGAATATCAAATTATTACATCAAATAATAATACTATATAAGCTAACATATTCATGTATTATTTTTTACTATTTCGTTGTTCTATTGTTAGCATATAACATTTTCTTTCGTGAACTTGATAAAAATGATAGCGTAGTGGTACATCATAAAGAAATATTTTTTTCACGCACTAAATATGCAATTAAATTAGTATAAACTACCATTATGTTTTTCTTAATCAAGCTGAATCATACATTAATTCACCTTAGTTAAGAGAAACATAATGATGATTTATACTAATTTAATTGCATGTGTGTTGCGAAATATTTCCTCATGTGTGTAACTACTCTATCATTTTGGATCATTTCACTAAAGCAATCTTATATGCGAGCATACAAGAAAATGGTGAAATCACATATGAATAATATTCGTTTATATATTATTACTATTTTATATAATAATTTGATATCATTATTATATTTATTTTCCAACCATTTATACGTGTGTAAGAAGTCGGGATTTTTTTTTATTAAGTCTCTTAGGACAGACTAGGATCATTCTTTTTAATCATAAATCACTACTTATAAGAAGAACGTTGCATTTTTAGTTTGTTTAAAAACCGTTCTTACAAGGAATAACTCTCGCTATCTAGTTGTTGCTCTCTTCTATTTTTGCATGAAATGATGTGGCAATCTGATAAGCCAAAAGAGTTTCATGCTCCTATTCTATTTCTACATTTGGTAGTATTGGTGTCTAACTATACTAGAGCTGAACAACTCCCTACATTAACTTTTACTTCACTCTAAATAGATCGCTGCTCTGGTAATGAAGTTTTACTTAAACTAATAATTCAACGTTCATCTTCTACATATTAAAAATGTTGATTTACATAGATCTAGAATGAATCACCATCTAAAAATAGAAGGGAGAAACACCCTAGATTGAAATGTTTTCCCTTGTAAGTTTTGAACAAACTAAAAATTCAAAATACTTATTAAGATTGTGATTTTCTGATCAAATAAAAACGAATCATAGTCGATCCTAAAGAGTTAACAAAAAACTTAACGTAACACAAATATAAATTTATCGACGAATAAATAACGAATATCAAATAATAATACTATATAAACTAACATATTCATGCTTTATTTTTAAGCATTTCGTAGTTTGTTATCCATATAATCATTTTCTCCATGAACTTGATCAAAATGATAAGTATGGACTAGTTGTAAATATAAAAGAAATATTTTGTCACAGGCAACTTGACATTCAACTAAATTAGTTAATTATACATTATTTTCTCTTAAATAAGTTAAATCATATATTAATTCAACTTAGTTAAGAGAAACATAACGGTGATTTGTACTAATTTAATTGCATGTCGAGTGTGTGGAAAAATACTTCCTCATGCTGTGTCAATACTCTATCACTTCGATGAAGTTCATAAAAGAAAGGGTCTATGCTAGCAATACAAGCAAATGGTAAAATCACATATGAACATATTTTTTATATATTCCTACTATTTGATATTCATTATTTATTTTTCAACCAATTTATATTTGTATTAAGTTGGTTTTTATATAGTTACTTCTTTTAGAACCAACTACGGTTTGTTCTTGTTCGATTAGAAAATCACCATCTTGATATGAGAAAGAGAAACTTTGAATTTTTAGTTTGTTTGAAAACTTTCTTAGGAGAGAAAGCGTTCCTAATCTAGGGTATTTCTGCTTTCTATTTTTGGATTATAATTCAATCTAAATCTAGGTCAATTTCATTTTTTAATATGAGAAAGATGCATTTATAATTTTATATAATTCAATCTTTAGATAATTAAAATATTATTATTTAATTAAATTCTTAATTTAGTAGAGAGGTAAAATGGTAATTCAATTTTTAAGATGGAAACTTTCCACCTTAATATTTATTCATCTAAAACTATCAACACTAGAAGGAGCTCTTCCATATTTTCCCTAGTGAAAAATATCATCATCATCAATAACAACATGCCTAGTGAAATCCAACTTACAAAAAGAAGGAAACACAGAATCAAACATAGCCGAGATGGAAGATGAAAGTGAAATAAAAATTTAGATAAATCAGTTATGTCATAACAGAGAAATTTTGGAGACACAAAAAGAGCTAGCCTACAAAAGGCAGGTTGGTTTATTCAATCCCACAAAAATCTCTCAAACTTTTGGGCTGATTTCTATCCATATCGCGTTTAGAGGCCAATAGGCCTGCAACTTAGTCCAAACTTCACTGAAATTGTTCCATGATGTGGAAGTGGCGAATGAGAGTGGTGTTGTAGATCGCAAAATAGAAGCTGAAAAAACAATGTTTTATTAATCAAGTGACACTCTTGGAAAAGTTCTACTCCTACTATATACACATTAGTCCCAAATAGTTTGGGTAGACCATAACAACAACAACAACAATGATACCCAGTAAAATCTCGCCAAGTTGGATTTATAAAGGATGGAGTATAAACATATTTTGTCCTTAACTTGTGGATAAACAAACTCTGCATAAATTAAAGCACGCCAAATAGTTTGAAAAAGGGATACACATATGGGAAAATTAACAATAACGAAATTATGTGACATAAACAACTAAATAGATGGGGTAGACCATAGGAATACTAAATCCTTTCTGCTTTGTTTCATTCCAATACTAAATACAACAAATAACAAAATGAAATCACACATACAATAGATATTTTTCAAGAATTATCATTTGGGGTTTGCGATGCTTACTTGGTGAAGCCATGGAGACTGTCCATTTCTCCCTCACCTGTCTTTATCCTCGTCTGGGAACAAATCGAAACTCCTTCCAAGTATGGAGAGATTAGTTATTACCTTATATATAATAGGCATTCGTCAAGTGTTCATCATTAGAAGGACATTTCTCTTGTCCTGTCAAATGTTGGCAAGGCCCCCTAGGAATACCTAAAGAGTACTAAGGCGTGCTGAAGAGACCTCAAACATGGGAAATTCAAATTGCATATTATAAGTTTAGTATGAAAAATTTGGTTTACAAGTTAGGGTTTCTAAATTAACTGTGTGCTTAATAGATTTCTTACTACTTATAACTGTTAAGGTAATACAGTTCCTAATAACTAAGCAAAAAACACAAGAGAAACAACTAACCTTTGAGCTTCAAACCAACATCAGTGAGCTTTGAGTAGTGAAATAGACTGAGCGAATGAAGATGGGCTTGAGCTCTATTCGTCAAGTTTATAAGGATATCATTTGTGATGTTAGTACAAAATGGATGAACTATTTTAATTTTTCTCCATAAAAGTGGATCTCCAACAACAACATCCCATAAAGGCTTGCATATTCTTTCAACTACAAATAAGGTCCCCCAACGCCTAATAACCAAGACAACACCATAATGCCTGCGATGATTACCTCGCATCCACAAGCCACAATATCATTCACCATCCTATAGCCATGGACACTGTCAACCCTCCCGTCAAATTCAAGCCCTAAAACGGCTCACAATTTCCATCAATCAATTAGAAACTCGCCACCCTGATATTCCCATCTTGCAAATCAGTTTCTTAACCTCATTAATTCTCATCTACCATAAAGCCAACTTCCCTCTAACCAACTTCATGTTGAAAAACCCAATCCTTTGGTTGCTATGTCATCTCAAGGGATCTGAAGGCAAACTTCGTCAAGCCCTCTTTTTTCATTCCAACCTCCAAAACATAAGCCGATCTACCCCCTTATAAAACTTGATCTCAGATGAGCCTCCCTCTTCTCGATTCCAAGCCATAACCTCCACTCAGAAGAGTCACCACTCAGCTCTCACCCACCTATGCCAAATCTACAAAAACAAACCCAACATTTATTGATCTTCAACAAAATCCTAAAATCGCAAACACACACGAAATTCAAGCAAAAAACAAAACAATAGATAGATAAACATATCTTGATTTGCCCAAAAAGGGAATGATAGAAAAAAGGAGCAGCTATAGATCCAAAACTTAGAAGGAATAGAGAAATTAAGGGCTTTTGATCTATTACGGCGGAGTGAGATATGTAAAGAGTAGCTTTTTTGGTATTTATAGGGTTTTCACCATCGTTAACTTCTATGAGGACTTAGTGACCATTGTTTTTTGGTGTGAATGCCTTGTGGGCTCATTGTTATAGAATTGGGCCTCTTCTAATTTTTTTCGATCAAAGGGCCTCCTCTACTATTTGGACTTTACAAAATTGAGGAGTTGTTTTGATACGTGGAATAAATATAATAATTTCTTTCGATAAAATTGAGATTAATTTTAGAGCAATTTATATAAATAACTAGATTATTGAAGTTCAGTGCTATCTAAAAAAATGAGTATATTTTAATTAAATATTCACCGTATTTGTGTATGGTTTGTGTTGTTTTTTTACAATTTTCAATTATACTGCATATATAAGGAATGTCTGAGTACATATAACAATCTCGTTAATTATGTCCTAAAATTCTCAATTTTACATCAGTACATTAACAACTAATATATATGGTCAAGCAAATTACTTTTTGATTTTCTAGTCAGTTTTAAAAACATTGAAGGAATTACCTTTGGTAACCAATTTCTTCACTGTTGCTATTGTTTTTGTTCAAACGTTAAGGCGATTTCACATAATTTTTTTTAAACTTAATTTATTGTAATTGCAAAAATTGTATTCCGATATTTCTTAATATTAATTTTGTTAAAATATAAGTTAAATGGAAACAATTCATTAAAAAAACAAATGAAATGAATTGATTGCAAATTAAGTATACAATGTATATGTGTTCCACTTACAAAAAATTGATGAACTCTTATATCAAATCTACATTATATGTATGTATTCAATTGTATTTGTCTTTCTAATTGGACACAGTCCATGAAAAAAATGCCAAAATATCCAATGTATATGTATTCTATGTATTCAACATTAAAATAGAGACATGAGTCAAATAATCTATTTCTGGAAGCACTTGTTCATGATGAAGCTTATTGTGTGAGCCTTAACAAGGGTTTTATCTAAATCCTTTTAATTAGTTGAAATTACTATGTTAAATCATATATTAAAATAGAACCAAACAGAAAGATCACAAATATGCATATTATTTCCATCGAATAAATTTGAGTCATATAATTATACTCTCAAAATAATTGATCAAGATGAACTTGAGTGAAAATTAATCCTTAGTGCAATTTTATACTTCAACTTTGATGTAAATTTTCTTAATTTAAAGTAATTAACGGCAACCACTATTTATTCAATTATGTTTAAAGCTTATTATATGTCTATAAAATTGAATTAAATCAACGATTGAACACCTGTTAATTACTTGCACAAGATGTTATGTTAATGTTTTGTATTAGAATCGGTTTACGCCAACTAAAAAACTAATCTCAAATTAGAATGTTTGAAGGCAAAAAGTAGAAATCTGAAAACATCCCTATGAGGGCTCCTCAGCAATTAGTTCTTCTATAAGTTGTATCTCCTCCTGAGTTTTGTTTTTTCTAGTTAACAAACTGGATGTTGTAATTGTCATGGAGATGTCAATTACATTATGTTGCATTAAGAATATACAGTTAGACATACCAAAAAATAAATATAAAAAGATAATCTCAAAGTCGGAATCAAGATTTTAAATTTAAGTAATTGTGTGAAGTTGATTTTTATTATAAATTTGATTATAATTATTGTCATAGGATGCTATATGTAACTATATATATTTAATAAAATTAACTTAAAACCTTATAAAGTAATTTTAAACGAATAAAAGATGAAAACACCTTAAATATATATTAACCTTAATAAATATATTGTTCGATAGATTAGAAGATATCTAAGTGCATAAATCATTAATAGTTATATAATCTCGTAGGTTTTATTATAAAGATTGTCTCATAATTTACTGTGTTTGCTGGAATTGTCTTCAATTTAAATAGTATGTTGATGGTATTTGATTCATATGGTAAAAAATAATAATATTAAAAACACATATACATACATAATTATAAATATATCTTACTACGGAAATTGTTTACAACTAATTTACAGAAGTGATTATATTAATTACAATTATGATAATTGTAAACAATATTTTCTATAACAAATTATAGTGGCATAACGTGATACATTTATGAAACAATTAAGGCATGTCTATCCTACATTATCTCAACCACTAAGTCATAAAAGAAATTAAAATTGACCTACTAAGTCAACGTTTCCAGTAATTTGGAAATAACAATCATATACCCTGAAAACTAGGAATGAAGAAACTTAATTTATTAAGATATCTAACAAACCCTCTCTTAAAATGATAAGTCTACGACTTCAGCTTAATAACATTATTCATCGTAGCTTTCCTTTAAAGTGCAAACTCCAAGTAGCTTCCTTAACTTTCTGAATGTTGCCAGCTTTGAGGGATTGGTTGAAGAATCCAACACTTGGGTCTTCACTTCTACAGTAGACAATATCAAAACTTTTCTCCTGTGAGAGTGGACAAGGAAGGTGAAACTTGACATCTATGTGTTTGCTCCATCCATGCAATACTGAATTCTTTGAAAGCTTAATCGCCGAGCCATTATCGCAGTAAATAAGAATTGGTTCTTGCTGTCTAACATAAAGCTCAACCAATATCTTCTTCAACCAAATTGCTTGGGTAGCGCACACAGTTTGCAGTCTATTTTCAAACTTTGGTTCTTCTGGTATGTGTGGACAATTTTTTTGAACAATGGTTGATTCTTGTGTTTTTGTTTAGCTACTGAGAAGGAAACAACTTCAAATCCAAGCATAAACATATAAGCTGAAGTGTTTTTCCTGTCTTCTTTATCTCCAACAAAATCACTATCTGTAAAGTCAATTAACTCGGACTTGCCTTCTTTCTTGTATTCAAGTAGTCAATGGTACCTTGAAAATACCTTAGAATTCTTGTAGACAACCCAAAAAAAGAATTTTCTTGGAGTGTTTATTTACTGCTAACCAAGATAAATACATACATTATGTTTTAGTCCTGGTGAATGTCAGAACATCAGGGAATCCCCCGAGTTGTTTGAAAGAGTCGTTGTAAATTATTTCTAGAAGATTCTTTCCACTTCAGTCCCGACTCTGTTGGGGTTGGTGACAGAATGCAACTCGCATTCCAAAAACTCTAATGTTCATGAATATTTACTCTGCAAAATAAAACTTTCATACTTGATTGCTTACTTCAATGCCCAAAAAAAAAGTAATGCATCAAGCAAAGATCAGACTATATCACAACTACAATCATCTGGACAATTTAAATTTTTCAAGAATATAGGATCTCTCCAGTATAAATCAAATTGTTTACGTATTATAAGCTAAAATCACAAGTTTCCCTCGCCCAAGTTCTGTATACAAGTGTATTGCTCGTATGGAAAATGGGTAGCGTAGGTATTTCATTCTTGTTAGAGCTTTGTCTGCTTTGATATTAGACAAAATTCTATAAGGACTAGGTCTATCTAGACATGTATTAGAGTACGCTCATTCCAATAATTCGAAATGATTGTTGAACCTACTATAAATTATTCAATACATCAGATTGTCATTTGAACGTTGAGAAAAAGAATGCGGTTTTTGAAAAGCAATATCCTCTTTCATGAGGCTTAAATTTTGTAATTGATGGAGACGTCAAGATCTATTTATTTTTTTTACAATTCCTTATATGAATCAATTCACTTATATTCGTACTACTACTATTTATTGTTTTTAAAACATATCAATCAATTGCATGCAAACGTCTACTGCTTTTTAGTATATATTTATATGAATATATATAGGTATTTGAGAAGATAAGTCAAAGGGTTTGTAGTTGGTCTATAGAGATTAATATGGAGAATCACATGTGAAGGTATGATGATGAAGGCCCTCGTTTTTCACCAAACCCAGAAGCCCTTCAAATCAAGGTATATATATGTAACATTATTATTGTAATACTTAGAACATATATTACATTATTAATTAATACAACCATATAATATTAATTTTATTTATGATACTTACTATAACATGTTATAATAGCCAGAGATGAAGAGATAGTAGAGCTCCTCCAAAGAAATTGGTTTCATATAGCTGATGTTGCTGTGGAATGAAGAGATTTAATGCATTCTTAACGGGTTAAATCAACTCGATTATATATATGCCTCAAGTTCAAGCTAATTAGATATTGTTATTCGAATATTATGTATCCGTTCTGTTTTATTCAGACTCAGTTAGTTGTCGTTGTTCTAATGCTTAGTATAACATTTACAAATAGATGGGGGTATTGGCTTGCTTTTTTTTTTTTTTACTAATTAAAAGTATAGAATAGTTACAAACTTTGTGTATTGCAATTTATTGTTCAATTCAAAACATAATGTTTTTTTTGCTTTCCAAATCCTCACAATTTGTATATATATATAAGAATGGATTTTCACTGTTAGTGACAGAAAATGTTTGTTTCCGCTTGCAATAATTTTATAGCATAACATAATTCTCATGCGCGGCGGATACCTGAAAATGAATAATTTGGATGACAGGAAATATTAGGTAAGAGATTGCGTACTATCAGACCCTTAATCTGTCCGGTTCTTCTTAAGAAGATTTGGCCTTATTTTGTTTTCATTAAAAGTAAGAGGCTTGAATCTAAATGCAACATCTGAAATAAGATTAAAATGTCGAATATTTGTCTGAATATTGAAATGTAGTTTTTAGATCTGAACACTAAATCATTAAGATTGTTTGTTTTTAATATTTTTTTAAATTTGAAATTAAACACGATGTCAATAATAGTTATGATCCAAACAAAAAATACTTTTTCCAAACAATTGTTTCAAGAATAAGATTATCACTCAACCCAGAAAAAAGATGAGTTATTTGTTTTTTCAAACAATTTTTTCTCAAGAAACAATGATAACTTCTTCCGAAGAAGTTTTGACAACAAACAAATTGTGACAAGAAGAGTTTCTTCATAAATATCAATTCACCCAAGAATATTTTATATATTAGAAATATTAAATAAATAATTGTAAAAGATTATGAAAACTTATTCAAAGAAATAAAAATGATACTTGGTTGGAAAAGAAGAGGAAGAAACTTGAAACTTGTCCAGAAGAGAAGCAACGAAGAAGAGAATTTGTTTAAGAAAAGAAACACTTAATATTTTAATAGAGTCGATCATTCAGACTCATTAAGAGGTTTTTTTTTTTTAAAAAAAAGAAACAAATGAACTTAATGAAATGAATGTTAATCACTAAAAATCAAACGCATTTAAATAGACTGAATCAGAATAATTAAGATTCAAACTCCCATTAATCACTAAAAATTGACATTCTGCTGAATCTGCTCTTCTACCATATAAGAACTCTCAAAACTATTATGATCATCAAGCACTTCAGCTTATATAGACATTTTAAAGGATAACTAATGTAAGACAACTCTAACAAATTTCATGATAAGAGAAACAGGAGTTTAAAGAATCACTACAAATTCTTAATCAGTCTATTTGATTTGAATGAAAATGAGGACCAGGACTATTGAAAAAACTAGCTATATTAATCAGAACAAAAAAATTTACTTAAGCCAATTAACTAATAACCACAAAAATGTTCCAACAGAAAAATGCAAGAGACGACCAATAATAGCAAAAATTACATTATGAACGCCTAAAAATTCTTAAAGTTGGTGATTTTATGAGCAACAAGAATGAATCATAGTCGGTACTAGAGAGGCATACCAAAAAAAAATCGTTAACGCACAGATAAATTTGATCGTCGAATAAAGTCATGAATATTGCAGAATTATTAACATCTGAAATAATAATACTCATAAGCTAATATATTCATGTATGATTTTTACTAAATTGTCGTTGTTCTATTGTTAGCAGATAAACATTTTCTTTCGGGAACTGATAACAAATGATAGCGTAGTGGTACATATAAGAATATTTTTCACGCCACTAAATATGCAATAAATTAGTATAAACTACTCATTATGGGTTTCTTATCAACTGAATCATACATTAATTAACCTTAGGTAAGAGAAACGAGTAATGATGGGATTTATTCTAATTTAATTGCATGTGTTGTTGCGAAATATTTCCTCATGGTGTAACTACTACTCTATTTCATTTGATCAGTTCATAAAAGGAAAAAGCTTATATGCTAGCAAATACAAGAAAATGATGAACTCAAAGATGGAAATTAGTTTATATATTATTTACATTTGAGAAATAATTTGATATTCATTTATTATATTTAGTTTCACCAACCAATTTATTACGTGTTAAGTGGCGTTTTTTTTTTAGAAGTCTCTTAGGATGACAGCTATGATTCATTCTTGTTAGATCCATTAAAATCACTATTAATAAGAAGAACTTTGAATTTTTAGTTTGTTTGAAAAACTTTCTTACAAGGAATGGAATAACGTCCTATCTAGGTTGTTTCTTCTATCATTTTTGATTGATGATTGGCACGTCTTATAAGCCCCAAAAGAGTCATTGCTCTATCTAGTTGCTAAATTTGGTAGTATTGGTGGTCATAATATAATACGGTGAACAAACTCCTACATATAACTTTTGACTCACTCTAAATAGATCGCTGCCTTGGTAATGAGAGTTTTACTAAACTTAATAATTCAACGATTTCATACTATAAATATTAAACAATGTTGATTTACAGAATCTTAGATATGAATCACCATTAAAAAATAGAAGGGAGAAACACCCATAGATTGAAATGTTTTCCCTTGTGAAGTTTTGAATAAACTAAAAATTCCAAAATTACTATAAGATTTGATTTATGATCCAACAACAATTGAATCATAGTAGATCCTAAGAACGTTAACAAAAACCTGACGTAACACAATATAAAGTGATCGACGAATATAAATAACGATATCAAATAAGAATATATATTAAAAAAGAATTATTTCATGCATTATTTTTAGCATTTCGTAGTATTGTCTATCAATAACATTTCTTCCATGGAACTGATCAAAATGATAGATGTAGTGGACTGAGTGGTACAATTATAAAGTAAAGTATTTGTCACACACTTGACATGCAACTAAATTAGTATAAGTATACATTATTTTTCTCTTAAATAAGTTAAATCATATATTAATTCAACTTAGTTAAGAGAAACATAACGGTGATTTGTACTAATTTAATTGCATGTCGAGTGTGTGGAAAAATACTTCCTCATGCTGTGTCAATACTCTATCACTTCGATGAAGTTCATAAAAGAAAGGGTCTATGCTAGCAATACAAGCAAATGGTAAAATCACATATGAACATATTTTTTATATATTCCTACTATTTGATATTCATTATTTATTTTTCAACCAATTTATATTTGTATTATGTTGGTTTTTATAGTGAGTCTTCTTTTAGAAACCAACTAACGGTTGTTCGGGTCGATTAGAAAATCACCATCTTGATATGAGAAGAGAAAAACTTGAATTTTTAGTTGTTTGAAAACTTTCTTAGCGAGAGAAAGCGTTCCTAATCTAGGGTATATTTTTGCTTTTCTATTTTTGGATTATTAATTCAATCTAAATCTAGGTCAATTTCATTTTAATATGAGAAAGAGGCATTTATAAGTTTATTAATAATCTTTAGATAAAAAAAAATTAAAAATATTATTATTTAATTAAATTCTTAATTTAGGAGAGACGAACATGGTAATTCAATTTTTAAGATGGAAACTTTCCACCTTAATATTTATTCATCTAAAACTATCAACACTAGAAGGAGCTCTTCCATATTTTCCCTAGTGAAAAATATCATCATTATCAATAACAACATGCCTAGTGAAATCCAACTTACAAAAAGAAGGAAACACAGAATCAAACATAGCCGAGATGGAAGATGAAAGTGAAAGAAAAATTTAGCTAAATCAGTTATGTCATATCGGAGAAATTTTGGAGACAAAAACAGCTAGCCTACAAAAGGCAGGTTGGTTTATTCAATCCCACAAAAATCTCTCAAACTTTTGGGCTGATTTCTATCCATATCGCGTTAAGAGGGCCATGGCTGCAACCTTAGTCCAAACATTCACGAAATTGTTCCATGATGTGGAAGTGCGAATGAGAGGGGTTGTAGATATACAAATCTAAGCTGAAAAACAATGTTTTAATAATCACGTGACACTCTTGGAAAGTTCTTACTCCTATATATACACATCATCCCAAATAGTTTGGGTAGACCTAACACACCAACAACCCAATGATACCCAGTCAAAAATCTCGCCAATGTGGATTTATAAAGGATAGATGTAATAAACATATTTGTCCTTAACACTTGTGGATCAACCAAACTCTGTATAACAAAACAAGCACGCCAAACGTGTGACACCGGGATACCCCCCCCTATGGAAACTTAAACAATAACGAAATTACATGTGACATTAAACAAAATAGATGGGGTAGCCATAGGAATCTAAATCCTTTCTGCTTTGTTTCATTCCAATACTAAATAAAACAAATAACAAAATGAATGAAAAATCACACGATTACAATAGATATTTTTCAAGAATTATCATTGGGGTTTGCATGGCTTAGTCTTGGTGAAAGCCATGGAGACTGTCCATTTCTTGCGCCTCGACCTGTTTCTGTCTGGGCACAATAGAAGACTCCTACACAAAGTTATGGGAGAGATTATTCTACCATATATATAGGCATCTCAGTGTTGCATCAATTAGAGGAAATTTACTGGTCTGTCCAAATGTTGGGCAAGGCCCTGGAATGAACCTAACGAGTGACTGGAGGCATTGCTGAAGAGACCTCAACATGGAAATTCAAATGGCATATAAAGTTTAGTATACATATTGGTTTTACAAGTAGGGTTTCTAAATTAACTGTGTGCTTACAATAGCACAATTTAGTCAATACATTATAAACTGTTAAGGTAAATACAGTTCTAATAACTAGCAAAAAACACAAGAGAAACACATAAACCTTTGAGCTTCAAACCCAACACAGTGAGCTGAGTAGTAAAATAGATGTGCGATCATGAAGATGGGGCTTGAGCTCTATTCGTCAAGTTTATAAGGATATCATGTGTGAGGTAGTACAAAATTGATGAACTAGTTTAATTTTTCTCCTAAAAAGTGGACTCCAACAACAAACACCCATAAAGGCTTGAAATTCTTTCAACTACCAAATAGGTCCCCTGAGAGCCAAAGAACCAGGGGACAAACAACCATAATGCTGCGATGGAATTACATCCATCCACACCACAATATATAATGTTCACCATCCATTAAGCCTGAACACTGTTCAACCCTCTCTCAAATTCATCCCTAAAGGCTCACAATTTCCATACACAATTAGGAAAACCCGAACCCTACCGGATGAATTCCATCGTGCAATCAGTTTCGCAACCTCATTAATTTCGATTCTACATGTAAGTCAAAATCATATACAACTAGCATGGATGAAAAACCCATCCTTTGGTTGCTACTGTCCATATCAAAGGGATCTGAAGGCAACTTCGTCAAGCTCCTCTTTTTCCCAATTCAAACTCCAAAACATAGCAGATCTACCCCCTTATCGAACTTGATCTCAGATGTGCTTCCCTCTTCTCGATTCCTAGCCATAACCTCCACTCAGAATAGTCACCACTCAGCGCTCACCCACCTATGCCAAATCTACAAAAACAAACCCAACATTTATTGATCTTCAACAAAATCCTAAAATCGCAAACACACACTAAAGAAGAACACCAACTTGTTCCAGAAAACACGAAATTCAAGCAAAAAACAAAACAATAGATGGATAAACATATCTTGATTTGCCCAAAAAGGGAATGATAGAAAAAAGGAGCAGCTATAGCATCCAAAAACCTAGAAGGACCGAGAGTGAAAAAAAAAAACGAAATTTAAGGGCTTTTGATATATCGGCGGAGTTGAGATATGTAAGAGTTAGCTTTTTTGGTATTTATAGGGTTTTCACCATCGTTAACTTCTATGAGGACTTAGTGACCATTGTTTTTTGGTGTGAATGCCTTGTGGGCTCATTTTTATAGAATTGGACCTCTTCTAATTTTTTTCGATCAAAGGGTCTCCTCTACTATTTGGACTTTACAAAATTGAGGAGTCGTTTTGATACGTGGAATAAATATAATAATTTCTTTTGATAAAATTGAGATTAATTTTAGAGCAATTTATATAAATAACTAGATTATTGAAGTTCAGTGCTATCTAAAAAAAATGGTACATTTTATTAATATTTCACTCGTCATGTTTTGTTTCTTGTTTTTTTTTACTAATTTCAATTATGACTGCATTATATAAGGTTAATTTCTAGTACGTATTAAACCAATCTCGTTCATTTGTCCTAAAGTCGCAATTTACATCATTACATTAACAACTAATAATTATATGGTCAGCAGATACTTTTGAATTCTAGTCAGTTTTAAAAAAATTGAAATACACTGTACACCATTCTTCACTGTTGCTATTGTTTTTGTTCAAACGTTAAGGTATTTCACATAATTTGTTTTAACTTAATTTATTGTAATTGCAAATAATTGTATTCCGATATTTCTTAATATAATTTTGTTAAAATATTAATATAATTGAACAATTCATTAAAAAACAAATGATAATGAATTGATTGCAATATAATTATCCAAATGTATATGTGTTCCACTGTACAAAAAATTGATGAACTCTTATATTCAAATCTACTAATATATTTATGTATTCAAATGCATTTGTCTTTCTAATTGGACAGTCCATGAAAAAATGACAAATATCCAATGTATATGTATTCTATTGTATTCAACATTCAAAATAGAGACATGAGTCAAATAACTATTTTGGAGCACTTGTTCATGATGAAGCTTGTGTGAGCCTTAACAAGGTTTTATCTTAAATTCATTTTAAATTATTTGAAATTTACAATTTAAATCAATAATAAAATAGAAATCCAAACAGAGAAAGATCACAATATGCATATTATTTCCATCGAATAAATTGAGGTCATTACTAATATCTCAAAATAATTGATCAAGATGAACTTGAGTGAAAATTAATTCCTTTAGTGCAATTTTAACGTCAACTTGGATTGTAAATTTTCTTAATTTAAAGTAATTAAACGGCACCACGATTTATTCATTATGTTTTTTAAAGATTATATATGTCTATAAAATTGAAGTTTAAATCAACGAGATGAACACCTTTAAATTAATTGCACTAAAATTGTGCTATGGTAATGTTTTAATAGAATAGGTTTTAAGCCAAAATAAAAAAAATCTCAAATATAGAAGTTGTGAAGCAAAAAGGAGAACTCTTGAACACAGCCCTTAGTGAGGGCCTCCGTAAGGCAATGGAGTTATTGGTGATGAAGTTGATCTCCTCTGAGTTTTGTTTTTAGTTAACAACACTGTGAGTAATTGTCATGATTGTCAATAACATGTTTGTTGATTAATGTAATATTAAGACCGTTAATTACCAAAAAAAATAAATAATAAAAAAGATAATCGCAAAGTAGGATCAAGATAAAATTAGTAATGTTGAAGTTGATTTTTATTTAAATTTGATATAATTATTAGTCATAGATAGCTATATGTAACTCGAAATATTTAATAAATTTATACTTAAAACCTTATAAAGTAATTAAACGAATATAAAGGATGAACACACCCTTAATATATAGTAACTTAATAAATATATGTCGATAGAAGAAATCTAAGCATAAATCATATAATAGTTATATAATCTCGTAGTTGTTATTATAAAAGATTGTCTATTAATTTACTGTTTGATGAAGTTGTCTTCCATTTAATAGTATTGTTGAGGAGTATTTGACTTTCATATGTAAAAAATAATAAAATAAAATAACACATATACATACATAATTTTATAAATATGTTATCCTATACTTTCGAAATATTGTTTACACAACTAATTACATGTGATTCTATATGTAATACAATATGATTAATTGTAAAACAGAACTATTTCTATAACAAATATTAGTGCATAAGTGATACAGTTATGAAATTAAGGGCATGTCTAATCCTACATTATCTCAACCATAAGTCATAAAAGAAATTAAAATTGATCCTACTAAGGTCAAAAGTTTTCCAGTAATTTGCGAGAATTAACAATCATCTACCTGAAAACTGTAATGAAGAAGAAACTAATTATTAAGAGATCAACAAACCCTCTGTCTAAAATGATAAGTCTAAGACGACTCAGCTTAATAACATGATAATCGTAGGCTTTCCTCTAAAGTGCAAACTCAAGAGCTTCCTAAATTCTGAATGTTGCCGCTTGAGGGACTGGTGAAGATATAAACAAATGGTCTTCACTTCTACAGTAGACAAATCAATAACTTTCCCTTCGTTGAGAGAGCTAGTGGAAGTGAACCTTTACATCTAGTGTTGCTCTGATCCCTGCAATACTGAATGCTTTGAAAGATTAATCGCGAGCCATGATCGAGTAAATAAGAATTGGTTCTTGATTGTCCTAACAGAAAGCCAACCAATATCTTCTTCAACCCAAAGTGCTTGGTAGAGCACACAGTTGACAGCTACAAACTTGGCTTCTGTAGTGGAACAATCTTGTTAACAATGGTTCGCTTCTTGGAGCACAAGAAACAACTTAAAATCCAAGCATAAATACAAATACGATGAAGTGTGTTTTCCTGTCTTCATATCTCCAACAAAATCACTAGTGTAAAGTCAATTTAACTGCGGAGCTTGCTTTTCTTTGTATTAGAGTAGTCAATGGTACCTTGAAAAATACTTAGAATCGTAGCAATCCAAAAAAAGAATTTTTTTTTGGGTGTGTGGTGAATTTATTTACCTGCCTAACAAGACTAATAAAATACATATGTTTAGTCCTGGTGACTGTCAGCTACATCAGACAGCCCACGGAGTTGTTTGAAAAGAAGTGTTGTCAATCTTTCTGTTTCCTATATTAAGGATCTTTACAAATTCAGTCCCGGACTCGTTGGTGTTTTGGACCAGAATTAGCAACTCTGCATTCCAAAAACTCTAAGTTTCCTGGATATATTTCTTCTGCAAATAGAAAATGTCAAAGACTTGATTGCTACTCAATGACCCAAAAAAGTAATGCCATCAAGCCATAAGATCAGACATATCAAACTCACTCATCATGGATAACTTAAATTTTTCAAGATACATAGGATTACTCCCAGTATAAATCAAATTGTTTACGTATAAGCATAAAATCACAAGTTTCCATCCGCAAGTTCTGTATAAAGTGTATGCTCGTATGGAAAATGGGCTTAAGGTATTTCATTCTTTTTAGACTTTGTCTGCTTCTTGATAATTATATCAAATATATAAGGACTAGAGTCATCTAGACATGTAAATTTAGAGTAGCGAATCATTAGAGTAATAATTCGAAATTATGTGAATGTCCTCATATTAAATATGTCAATAATCAGATGTTCAGGTTTTTGAACGTGAAAGAAGCAGGAAAGGGTTTTTTGGAAGAAAATCCTTCCTTCATGCGCTAAAAAGTTTGAATTGAGTAGAAGTTAAGATCTATTTCTGTTGTTTTTACATTGATTATATGTAATTCCAATTTCACTTATTTATTCGTACTACTATTGATTTTTTTCTTAAACCAAATATCAAACAAGTCAGTGTTTTACAAAGTCTACTGATTTTTGTAATATATGTATATGAATTATATATAGGTATTGAAGATAAGTTCAACGGGTGTAGTTTTCATAGAGATGAATATGGAGAAATCACATGTGAAGGTATGATGAAGGCCCTCGTTTTGTCACCCAACCCCCAAAGTCTCCTTCTAAATCCAAGGTATATATTGTAACATTATTATTGCTAACTTTGAACATAATAACATTATTCATTAATATCAAGCCAGAGTGTATAATATTTATGTTATGATACGGTACTATAACATGAGTTACAATATCCAGGATGAAGAGAAATTGTAGAGTACTCAAAGAAATTGGTTTCATTATAGCTTGATGTGCTTTTGCCCTTGGAAATGAAGAGATTTAATGGGATTCTTAAGGGTTAAATCAACTCTGATTATATATATGCCTTCAGTCAAGCTAATTAGATATTGTTACTCGAATATTAGTATCGTTCTGTTCTTTCAGGACTATGATAGTTGTCGTTTTCTAATAACTAGTATAATTCACAAAAAAGATGAGGGGGTATTGGCTTGCTTTTTTTTTTTTTTATAATAAAATGATATAAGTAGTACAAAATTGTGTATTGACAATTTATTTGTCACTTCTAACCTAATGTTTTGCTTTCCAATCTCACAATTTGTTATATAGTTATATAAGAATGGATTTTAGCTGTTTAGTGACCAGAAAATGTTTGTCAGAGCTTCTATATTATTAGCATAACATAATTCCTAATGGCTGCGGAGTATGAAGCTGAACCAAATGAATATTTTGGATGACAGAAATATTAGGTAAGATTGCGTAGCTATTAGACCTAATTGTGTGGTGTTTAGTAAGATGGAATGGGAAAAAGAAAGAGAAAGAAATATTCAAAAGTGAGGAAGAATTTGGAGAGAAATGAAAAGTATTTCTTATAATTGCATGTAAACTGGTAACATGAGAAAAGTTGGTACTCTTTCCGAAAATCTACTTTTCGAAAGTCGGTTACTTTCCAAAAAGTAGTTAGGTTTCCGAAACCGACCACAATTTTTCGAAAAGTGGTTATTTTTTTCCAAAGACACAAACTTTCTGGATAAAATGGGTCTGACCAGATTTCAATGAACAGACCATGTTCCTTCTGAAAATGGTTTATTATAAGAAGGAAGTCAGATTGTATTTTGATTTTTTTTTTTTTAGAACTGAAATTTTTTTCTTTTTCTACATTTATTTTTCTCTAAAAATAAAATCAAAGTGTTCGATAGACTTGTGAGTCTGTGTGACTTGGTGTGATGTTATTCAGTTCGTTGGAAGTGAATGAAGAAGGTGAGGTTCGGGTGGATACCGCTTATTGTTCTTTAACAGGTTTAATCCTGTGTGATCTTGGGAGAAAATTAATCCATAACCCTTGGGCTACAGGAGGGGATTAGAATTCTTAAGGACACCAGTAGTTTCTGTGGACCGGATTAATTCTTATAATTTTAAATTTTTTTGCTTCATCTTGTTTCTTTTTCTGTCCATTTAACTCTATAAATAAAGTTATTGTAAGAATAACAATCTAAGAAATATTTAACAGTTTCTGTATTGAGCGTTTCTGGAGATTTAAAACTTTATGGTTTTACTCTGTTTGAATTTTTTAAAATTCATTCGATTAACGATAAAAAGAACATACTACACTTTATCGTTTTAAATCAGAAAACAGTGTGTGTAAAGTTTTGTTCTTACTGTTAGTATTTTAAATACTTAATTATCTGCCATTTGTGACAGAAAAAAAAATAAAAAAAAATGACTAATTCAGTCAAACAAAAATTCTTGGACAGTAAGTGCGGCAACATACAACGGCTTGTGGCAACATTTTTTAATCGTGTGCAAATGCTGCCTTAAGCACGGTGAGAAACCCTGCAAAATTTTCTGGAGGCGACTTTAAGAGATCGGCAGCAAAAAAGATATGTTCTTCTATCTCACTACGTTGAGTCTGCAGAAGTTCATCAATGGCGAATGTTCCTGTTTATGTCAGATTGGAACCTCCGGACTTGATGAAGGATTCTTGGTAACAAAGCATGGACACACTCAGATGTTTTGTGTAAAAATTATATTTTGGTGGTCTGCAAGATGGATTGTACAATGTGTACAGCATGCAAAAACCAAGTTGGGATGCTTTAGAAAAAGACGTACAAACAGGAGAAGATACCGGAATGAAGAAAGAAATTCATTGTGGCAAAATTTGGGACTTAAGATGATAGACAGTAAGACTGTCGTCACCCAAGTTCAAGGAATTGCAGTCATACTCCATGATCTCCTTGATTGAAGGGAGTAATTGTGAATAATGCTTTGCAAGTGGTGCAATTATTGAAAATTTACCTCCCCATTATGGAAGGACTTTAAAAATACCTAGAAACACAAAAGCAAGGGAGATGACTGTGGAATGATCTCATAGTAAGATTAAGAATCGAAGAGGGATAATAAGGCTTTGCAGAAAAGAGGTTCACGGGGTTAATCAGCATTATATGGAGTAAAGTAAATTTTGGTGAAAAAGATTCCACCAAAATTAAAGAAAAGAAAGACAGCAATCTGGTCCAAAAAGCAGTCCTCCTAAGAAGACATTCGTAAGTGGAAACTGCTTCATGTGGTAAACATGGTCAGGGCTAATGAATGACGGGTGGGGGCGTCCTAAGAAGGACAAGAAAAAGAAAGATCAAGCAAACTGGGCTGAATCCCCAAGGTAGAAATGGTTATGATCGCTGGCAATCTTTCAGAATGTAACTGGTTGGAAATCCAGAGGGAATGGTGGATAGATTCTGGTTGCATCATGCCATGTTTGGTGCCAACAAGATAATTATTTTAGATTTCCTTTTGACTCCTGTACTACAGAGGAAAAAATTGTTATGGCAAAAATCGCTGTTGCAAAGGGGTGGAAGGAACTAGCAAAGTCCTATGATAATATGGACATTCAGGCAAGGTGGTTGGACTTTTTGAATAGGGTCTTTCGTAGTAGTTGTCCTACGAATTGAGAAAGAATTAGTTTCAGATTCCAAGGTTCTGACTAAGAACGGATTTAAATGTGTATTTTGTTTTGACAGAAAGTAGTAGTAAGATAAAATGATATGGATGTACGGAAAAGGTACTTGTGAGCCTTTTCAAACTTCAATGTAATTGTAGGTAGATAAAGATTTTTAAATTATTAGTACTTGCTTGAGTCTAATGTTTATGGCTATGAACGTTTGGGACACGTTAATAACAAAAACCTTGACGAAAAACTGATTACAATAAATATTTTCCAAAAAATTTGAGTGCAATAATCAAAATGTCAAAATTTGTGTTAAATCTAAGTATGCTAAGCATTCTATAAATCTGTTGATAAGGTAATTCAAGATCCTTTTTAGAATTGGCATTCACCTGATCTTGTGCCATGCCGTCAACACCATCACGTGGTGGGAACAAGTATTGTCATAACTTTTCTTGATCGGATTGCACCCTATTGTGCTGTCTCTTTGCTCCCTGTCCGGCTGCCGCCATCGCTGCCTTTCGGCCCTCCCCCCTGCCGTGTGCACATCAGTCGATTCCCACGAGCCCC
>JAKWJA010001030.1:0-64611 GCA_027704765.1 Solanum habrochaites | reverse complement strand
ATCGTCTCCACCATGTGTGTTGTCCAAGGGCGAAGATGGCATGTAATGCTAAACGTTGTCCGACCGCATGTGATTCCTAATGGCAATGATGACATGCCACGCCCGATGTCGTCCGACCGGGTATGCTGTCCAAGGGCGTTGATGGCATGCCAAACCCAACATCGTCTGACAGTGTGTGCTGCACAACGGAGATTATGGCATGCCATGCCTGACATCATCTGAGCGTGTGTGCTGCCCAATGGCCATGCGGGCATGCCACACCCTTTGTGGTCCGACGTGTGTGATGTACAAGGGCGATGCTTAAATGCCACGCCCTACGTTGTCCGATCGTGTATTCTATTCAAGGGAAATTATGCCATGCCACGCCCGACATTGTCTGACTGTGCTTCTCAAGGGAAATAATGGCATGCCACGCCTGACGTAGTCTGATTGTGTGTGCTGTCCAAAGGCAATGATGGCATGCCACGATCATCATCGTTCGACCGTGTGTTCTACCCAAGGGCGATCATGGCATGCTACGTCCGATATGGTTCGTCCATCTATTTTGTCCAAAGGCGATGATGGCATGCCACGCCCGACGTCATTCGACCGAGTGTGATGTCCAAGGGCGAGATAGCATGCCAAGCCCGATGTAGTCCGACCGTCTGTGCTTCTCAAGGGCAATGATAGCATGCCAAGCCCGATGTAGTCCGACCGCGTGTGCTGCACAAGGGTAATAATAGCATGCCACGTCAACATCGTCCGACTGTGTGTGAGTCCAAACACGATGATGGCATGCCATTCCTGACGTTTTCCAACCCAGTGTATGTTGTCCAAGGGCGATGATGGATTGCCCCACCCGACATTGTCCGACTGTGTGTTCATTCAAATGGCGATGATGACATGTCACGCCCGATGTCGTCTGACCGTGTATGCTATCCAAGGGCAATGATGGCATGCCACGCCCGACGTTGTCCGATCGTGTGTGCTGCCCAAGGGAGATGATGACATGTTATGTCCGACATCATCCGATCGTGTTTGCTGCCCAATGGAGATAATGGCATGCCACGCCCGACGTCTTGCGATCATGTGTGCTGCCCAAAGTCCATGCGGGCATGCCACGCTTGACGTCATCCAACCGTATGTGCAGTCCAAGATCCTTGCCAGCATACTACTTTCAATGTCGTTCATCCATCTGTGCTGTCCAAGGGAAATTATGGCATGCCACGCTCGACGTACTCCGACCATGTGTGTTGCTCAAGGGCAATGATGGCATGTAATGCCTGATGTGGTTCGACCGTGTGTGCTGCCCAAGGGCGATGATGGCATGGCACACCCTACGTTGTCCGACCATGTATGCTGTCCAAAGGTGATGATGGTATTCCAAGACCGATGTCATCCACTGTGTGTGCTTCCCAAGTGCGATGATGACATGTAACGCCTGACATCTTCCAATTGCGTATGCTGCCCAGCGGCCAAGTCGGCATGCCATGCCCGATGTCATCCAACCGTATATGCAGTCCAAGGTCCAATGATGGCATGTAATGCCTGACGTTGTTCGACCATGCGTGCTGCCCTAGGGCGATGATGGCATGAGACGCCCTATGTCGTCCGACCATGTATGCTTTCTAAGGGCGATGATGGCACACAACGCCTGACGTTGTCCGACCCTTTGTATGCTATCCAAGGGCGATGATGGTATGCCACGCCCGACATCGTCCAATCATGTGATCGTTCCAAGGGCGATGATGGCATGCCAAGCCCGACATAGTCCGACCGTGTATGTTTTACAACGGCGCATATGGCATGTCATGCCCGACGTTGTTCCTACCATGTATGCTGTCCAAGGGCAATTATGGCATGCCAGACCCGACGTTGTCCGATTGTGTGTGCTGCCCAAAGTCTATGCGGGCATGAAATGCCCTACGTGGTCCGATTGTGTGTGATGTCCAAGGGCTGTGATGAAATGCCACGCTCTATGTTGTCCGATCGTGTATTCTATCCAAGGGCGATGATGGCATGCCACGCCCGACATTGTCCGACCGTGATGCGCAAGGGAAATGATGGAATTCCATGCCTGACGTAGTCCGATTGTGTGAGCTGTCCAAGGCCGATGATGACATGCCACACTCGTTTTTGTTAGACCGTGTATGCTACCTAAGGGCGATGATGGAATGCCACGTCCGATGTCGTTCGTCAATGTGTGTTGTCCAAAGGCGATGATGGCATGCCATGCCCGACGTCATCCAACTGAGTGTGCTCTCTAAGGACGAGATGGCATGCCACGCTCGACATCGTCTAATCGTGTCTGCTTCCCAATGGTGTAATGGCATGCCACGCCCGACATTGTGCGACCATCTGTGTTGCCCAAGGGCCATGCGGGCATGCCACGCTTGACGTCATCCGTCTATGCTTGGAAAGGACGACAATAACATGCCACACCCAACATAGTAAGATCGTGTTTGCTTTCCAAGGGCGATGATGGCATGCCATGCCCGACGTCGTCCGACCTTACGTATGCTATCCAATTGTGATGATGGAATGCCACGACCGACATCATTCGACCGTGTTTTCATTCCAAGGGCAATGATGGCATGCCATGCGCAATGTAGTATGACCGTGTATGCTATCCAAGGGAGATGATGGCATGCTATGCCCAACATTGTCCGACCGTGTATGTTGTCCTAGGGCGATGATGGCATGCCACGCGCGACGTCGTCCGACCGTGTGTGCTGTCCTAGGGCGATAATGTCATGCCATACCCGACGTCATCTGACTGCGTGTGGTGCCCAAGGGCCATTCAGGTAGTGCCATGCCCTTTGTTGTCTGATTGTGTGTGCTGTCCAAGGGCATTGATAGAATGCCACTCCCGACATTATCCGACCCTATGCATGTTGTCTAATTACGATGATGGCATGACACGCCCGACATCGTCCGACCGTGTGTTCATTCGAAGGGTGATGATGACATGCCACGCCGACATCGTCCGACTGTGTGTGCTGCCCAAGGGTGATAATGGCATAGCACGCCCGACGTCATCTAACTGTGTATGCTTTCCAAGGGTTATGATGGCATGCCATACCCAACGTCGTCCGACCCTGTGTATGCTGTCCAATTACGATGATGGTATGCCACGCCCGACATCTTCCGAGCTTCTGTGATGTCCAAGGGAGATGATGGCATGCCACACCTGACGTCGTCTGACCGTATGTTCTTCAAGGGCGATGATGGCATGTCAGGACTGACGTCGTCCGTCCATGTATGCTTCCCAATGGCGATGACGACATGCAATGCCCAACATTGTCTTATCGTGTGTTCATTCCAAAGGCGATGATTGCATTCCACACCCGATATATAATGACAGTGTATGCTGTCAAAGGGCGATGATAGTATGCCATGCTTGACGTAGTCTGACCGTGTATGTTGTCCAAGGACGATGATGGCACACCATGCCCGACGTCGTTCGACCGTGTGTGCTACCCAAGGACGATAATGTCATACAATACCCGACGTCATCCGACCGTGTGTGCTGCTAAAAGGCCATGCGGACAATGCCACGCCCTACGTTGTCCGATCGTGTGTGCTGGCCAAGGGTGTTGATGGCATGCCACACCCGACGTGTCTGACCCTATGTATTTTGTCCAATTGCAATGATGGCATGCCACGCCCAACATCGTCCAACCGTGTGTTCATTCCAAACACGATGATGGCATGCCACTCCCGACATCGTCCAACCGTGTGTGCTGCCCAAGAGCGATGATTATATGGCACGCCCGACGTCGTCTCACTGTGTATGCTGTCCAAGGGTGATGAAGACATGCCACGCCTAACGTCGTCTGACCATATGTATGTTGTCCGATTGTGATGATGTCATGACACATACGAAATTGTCTGCATATGTGTTTATTCAAAGGGCGATGATGGCCTTCCACGCCCAACATCGTCCGACCGTGTGTTCATACCAAGGGCAATGATTGCATGCCATGCCCGACGTAGTATGACCTTGTATGTTGTCAATGGGCGATGATGGCATGTAGTGGTCGACGTCGTTTGACTGTGTATGCTTTTCAAGGTCTTCCGAACGTGAGTGCATTCTAGGAGCGATGATGGCATTCCCACGGCCGACATCATCGGAAACGTGTGTGCTACCCAAGGGCCAAGATGTCATGCCATGCCCGACGTAGTCCAATCGTGTGTGCTGTTCATGGGCGCTGATTTCATGCCACGCTCGACGTGATTTGCCCCTGTATATGCTATCATTTTGCGATGATTGCATGCCTCACCGGACATCATCCGACCATGTGTTCATTCCAAGGGAGATTATAGCGTGCCATGCGCGGCGTAGTCTGACCATATATGATATCTGAGGGCTATGATAGCATGCCACGCCGGACGTCGTCCTACCGTGTATGCTATCCAAGGGAGATGATGGCATGCCACGCCTGACATCGTCCGAATGTCTGTGCTGCCCAACGGGGATGATGGCATGCTAAGCCCAAGGTCGTTCGTATGTGTGTGTTGTCTAAAGGAGAAGATGACATGCCATGCCCGACGTCGTCCGACCAGGTGTGATGTCTCCTTAATTTGGTTTACTTTTTTTTCAATAATATTTTTATATTTTTATTTATGGAATAATATAAAGGTAAAACGAAAAAGGTAATATGCTTCGTGTCGTATTAAGTTAAAAATAAAAGACTAGTACAACGCGATGGGAAAATCGAGAAGATATATTAGATTAGTACGAATGCAACAACCATGATTGATGATGGAATGCCACGACTGACGTAGTCCGATCGTGTGTGCTACCCAAGGGAAATGATGGCATCTAACACTTGACGTCGTCCAACCGTGTGTGCTGTACAAGGGCGATGATGGCATGCAACACCTGACGTATTCCATTCGTGTGTGCAGTCAAAAGGCGATGATGGCATACCACGTCGATATCATCCGACCGTGTGAGCTGTCCAATGTCCATGCGGGCATGCCACTTCTGACGTAGTCTGACTGTGTTCCTACCGAAGGGGGATGATAACATGTGCGGCTCGACGTCGTCCAACCGTGTGTGCTGTCCATGGGCAATGATGGAATTCCACGCCTGATGTTGTCTGACCGTGTGTGTAGTCCAAGGGAGATGATGGCATGCCACGCTCAACGTAGCCCGACGCTATGTGCTTCCCATGGGAGATGATAGCATGCCACACTCGACATCGTCCAACCGTGTGTTCTTTACAAGGACGATGATAGCATGTGACGCCTGACGTTTTCTATTCGTTAATGTTGTCCATGACCGATGATGGCATGCCATGCACGACATCGTCCGACTGTGTGTGCTGATCAATGGTCATGTGGCATGCAATGCCCGACGTCATCTGACTGTATGTGCTGTACGAGGGCCATGTGGGCATGAAACCTCTGGCGTTGTCCAATCGCGCCCGACGTTGTCCTATAGGGTGTGCTGTCGAAGGGCGATGAAACCTTGCCACACCCGATGTTGTCCGATCTTGTATACTGTCCAAGGGAGATTATAACATGCCACATCGTAGTCCGACTATGTAACTGTCCAAGGGTAATGATTGCATTTAACGATCGACGTCTTCCGACCATGTGTGTTGCCCAAGGGCGATTATAGCATTACCTTACCCAACGTAGTTCGATCGTGTGTGCTATCCAAGGGAGATTATAACATGCCATGGACGATGTCGTCTGAATGTGTATGCTGTCCAATGGCAATGATAGCATGCCACACCCGTT
This sequence comes from Solanum habrochaites, assembly GCA_027704765.1. Taxonomy (NCBI): domain Eukaryota; kingdom Viridiplantae; phylum Streptophyta; class Magnoliopsida; order Solanales; family Solanaceae; genus Solanum; species Solanum habrochaites. The sequence goes on along the minus strand of JAKWJA010001030.1, from coordinate 58,881 downwards.
GTCGTTCAACTGTATGTGCTGCCCAAAGGCAATGATGGCATGCCACACCCGATGTCATCCGACCGTGTGTGCTCCCCAAGGGCTATGGGGCATGCCACGCTAGACATAGTTCGATCATTTGCTCTGTCAAAGAGATATGATAAATGTCACGCCATACGTCATTCGATCATGTATGCTTTGATAGGGCGATAACGACATGCCACACCTAACATCATCGACCATGTGTGCATTCTAATAACGATGATGGCATTTGCAGGACCGACGTCATCTGAACGTGTTCTCTTCCCAAGGTCCATGATAGCATGAAACGCCCAACCTAGTCCGATCGTGTGTGCTGTCCAAGGGCGTTAACTGCATGCCATGCCTGACTTCGTCTGACACTATGTATAATTTCCAATTGCGATGATGGTATGCCATGCCCGACATTGTCAGACAATGTGATCATTTCAAGGGCGATGATGGCCTGCCATGCCCAACATTCTTCGACCGTGTGTGCTGGGCAAGGGCCATGATGGCATGCCACGCACGATGTAGTCGGACCGTGTATGCTGTCCAAAGGCGATGATGGCATGCCACGCCCGACGTCATCCCATCGTGTGTGCTGTCTAAGGGAAAAGATGACATGTCATGCCAGATGTCGTCCGATTGTGTGTGCTGCCCAATGGTGACGATGGCATGCCACACATTATGTCATTCGACCGTGTGTACTGCCAAAGGGCCTTTCGGGCATGCCACACCCGAGATCATTTGATCGTGTGTGCTGTCCAAGGGAGATGATAACATTCCACACCCGGCGTAGTCCAACTGTGTAGCTGTCCAAGAGAAAACATGGCATTTAACGCAAGAGTTGTACGATAGTATCCCGCTGGTTGATGCCCCCACCCCCCCCAAGTCACGACTCCCCTTTAGAACCTCCGGCATACGCACGTCCCCCCGACCACGTAGTTTATCGTGCCCCCCTGCGCGCCCCCCCCCCCCTACCACCCCCCCAAAGGGCGATTCCGCCCCCCCCTAACATTCCACTGGATCCCTCCTCTGGCCTTTTTCTCCTTTGAAACATTCATCTGTCCGATGTCTCTGTGGTGGGTAATGGGCACGGGGCACAGGGCGTGAGTGATGGGTGGGAACATGTGGGCCCACCACATCCACTACTACAGTTATACGCTATTGCTGTCCGTTTCACCTAAGTCCCATGCTATTACTAGTGGGGCAAGCTCGCACCCCAGCACCATTACCCTACCGGTGCGCCTGGGGAAAGTTCTTAGGGAGCCGGTACAGTAGAATAACGACCACTCAACTCCCTAACGAAGGGGACAAACCAAGTTACTATACATCTGTCCCGTATAGCCTAGACACCTATGCAAACTTTGATATCACCCTGACACTGCGATTCATTGAACAATGTCCCCCAGTCCATTAGTAGCCACCCCCACAATTAGTAAAGCACCCCCCGGAGCTTCCCCATCCCGCCAACACCCCCCCCCCCAACACCCAAAATTTAAAAGCCCTCATTTGAACATCCACGCACGTACATCTGGACTCGCAGTCTGTACTATTGTCGCTGGTCTGGCGACAGCCTTCGATACCAAACAGGGCCAGTGGAAGATAGCATCGCCCCCGCCAGCAGAAGTAGGGCTATTCACTTCATCCGCGGACCCCACGTGTGAGCAAGATCACACACACTACATATAGAAGGAGAGAACTTATTGAGCCTAGCCTTAGAGATGCAGATCATCGCCCTTGGACAACACACACGGTGGGATGACGATGGGCCTGGCATGCCATCATCGCCCTTTGACAGCAACACGGTGTGACTACGTCGGCCTGGCATGCCATCATGGCACTTGGCCAACACACACGATCGGATGACGTTGAGTGTGGCATTCCGTCATCGCCTTTGGATAGCACACACGATATCGGATGACCTCGGGCTTGGCATGCCATCATCGCTCTTAAATAGCATACACAGTCAGATGACGTCAGGCGTTGCATGTTATCATCACCCTTGGATAGCACACATGGTCGAACGATGTTAGATGTGGCCTATCATTGCCCTTGAACAGCACGCATGGTCGGATGACGTTGGGCGTTAAATAACATCATTTCCCTTGGACAGCATACATGGTCGAAACGTCGAGCGTGGCATGCCATCATCGCCCTTGGACAGCACACACGATCAGACTACGTTGGGCGTGGAATGTTATCATCGCCCTTGTGCACCATAGTCGGCTAACGTGAAGCGTGGCATGCCCGCATGGACCTTGGGCAACACACACAATCGCACGATGTCGGGCGTGGCATGCCATTATCGTTATTGGGCAGCAGACATGGTCGGATGATGTCGGATGTGACATGCCATCCTCGCCCTTAGGCAGCACAGACGGTCGGACAACATCGGGCGTGGCATGCAATCATCTCCCTTGGACAGCATACACAGTCGCCGAGTCGCAGCGTTGCTATCCCATATCGCCATCCTTTGCAGGCATTGACATGGTCAGACGACGTCGGAGTGGACAGGCCCATCACGCGTATGAATGAACACACGTGGTAAACGTCGGGTGGGGCATGCCATATTCTCCCTTGGACAACATACATAGGGTTGGACGACGTCGGTCGTGACATGCCATCATCTCCGTATGAATGAACACACAGTCGGACAACGTCGGGTGGGGCATGCCATATTCTCGCTTGGACAACATACATAGGGTTGGACGACGTGGGGTATGGCATGACATCATCGCCTTTGGACAGTACACACCGTCGGACGACGTTGACGTGGCATGCCATTATTGCCCTTGTGCTGCACACACTATAAGACGACGTCAAATATTAGAAGACAACATTTCCATTGGGAAGCACACACGGTCGGACTACATCGGGTGTGGCATGCCTTTTACACAGGGTTGGACGACGTCAGGATTGGCATGCCATCATCGCCTTTTGACAGCACACATAGTCGTACGACATTGACGTGGCATTCCATACTTGCCCTTGTGCAGCACACACTGTCAGACGAGGTAGGGTGTTAGATGTCATCATTTCCCTTGGGAAACACACATGGTGCGAATAAGTAGGCGTGTGGAATGGACCATCTCGCCTTGAGACAAACACACTCGTTGGTGACGCGGGCATGGAATGCCAGCCTTTGCTTTTGACAACCCCCATATGACGATCAACATTGGACATGGCATGCCATCATCTCCTTTGGGCAGCACACACGATCGAACGACGATGAGCGTGGCATGTTATTATCGCCCTTGGACAGAACACATGAACGGACTACATCGGGCTCGGCATGCCATCATCGCCCTTGCGCAGCACGGTCGGACAACGTCGGGCATGGCATTCCATTATTGCCCTTGGATAGAATAAACGATCGGACAACATAGGGCATGGCATTTATCATCGCCCTTGGACATCACACTCGATCTGACCATGTAGGGTGTGGCATGCCCGCATGGACCTTGGGAAGCACACTCGCTCGAATGATGTTGGGCGTGGCATGCCATTATATCCCTTGTGAAGCACACACAACTGGACGACGTCGGGTGTGTCATGCCATAATCGCCCTTGAACAGCATTCATGGTCGGACGACGTCGGGCGTGGCATGTCATTTTTTTTTGTTGCAAAACATACACGGCCGGACTACGTCGGGCATGGCATGCCATCATCGCCCTTAGAATGAACACACGATCGGACGATTTTGGGTGTGTCATGCCATCATCGCCCTTGGACAGCATACATAGGGTCGAACAACGTCAGGCGTGGCATACTATCATCGCCCTTGGACAGCATACATTGTCGAACGATGTAAGGCGTGCCATGCCATCGCCCTTAGGTAGCACACACGGTCGAACCATGTCAGGCGTTACATGCCATCATTGCCCTTGAGAAGCACACATGGTCGGAGGACATCGGGCATTAAATGACATCATTTCCCTTGGACAGTATACATGGTCGGATGACGTCGAGCGTGGCATACCACCACTGCCCTTGTACAGCACACACGATCGGACTACGTTGGGCGTGGCATGTTATCATCGCCCTTGCACAGCACAGTCGGATGACGTCAAGCGTGGCATGCCTGCATGGCCCTTGGGGAACACACACGGTCGCAGGATTTCGAGCGTGGCATGTTACTATCGCCATTCGGTAGCAGACACGGTCGGATGACGTCAGGCGTGATATGCCATCATCGCCCTAGGGCAGCACACACGGTCGAACGACGTCGGGCGATGCATGTCATCATTGACTTTTGACAGCATACATGGTCAGACGACGTTGGGCGTGACATGCCATCATCGTCGTATGAATGAACATACAGTCGGAAAATGTAGGGTGAAGCATGCCATCATCGCCCTTGGATAACATACACAAGGTTGGACGACGTGGGGAATGGAATGCCATCATCGCCTTTGGACAGCACACACCATCGGACGATGTTGACGTGGCGTGCCATTATTTCCCTTGTACAGCACACACTCTCAGACGACGTCAGGCGTTAGATGCCAACATTGCCCTAGGGAAGCACACACGGTAAGACTACATCGGGTGTGGCATGCCATCTACATAGGGTTGGATGTTCGGGATGACATGCCATCATTGCCTTTGGACAGCACAGACGGTAGTACGACGTTGAGGTAGCATGCCATAATTCCCCTTATGCAGCACCCACTGTCACACGATATCGGTCATTAGATGAGATCATTGCCCTTGCAAAGTACACATGGTCGGACTACATCGCGTGTGACATGCCATCTCGCCTTTGGACAACACACTCGGTCAGATAAATTCGGGCGTGGCATGCCATCATCACCTTTGGACAACACAGATTGACGAACGAAATTAGACGTTGCATGACATCATCGCCTTTGGGCAGCACACACGGTCGAACGACGACGAGCATGGCATGTTATCATCGCCCTTGGACAGCACACACGATCAAACTACGTCGGGCGTGGCATGCCATCATCGCCCTTGTGTAGCACGGTCGGACAATGTCGGGCGTGGCATGCCATCATTGCCTTTGGATAGAACAAATGATCGGACAACGTAGAGTGTGGTATTTTATCATCGCCCTTGGACATCATACACGATCGCGATAGGTGTGCATGCGAGCATGGCCCTTGGGCAGCACACCCGCTCGGATGATGTCAGGTGTGGAATGCCATTATCTCCCTTGTGCAGCACACACAATCGGATGACGTCGGGTTTGTCATGCCATAATCTCTCTTGCACAGCATACACGGTCGGACGACATTGGGCATGCCATTTTCATCGTTGGACAACATACACGGTCGTACTATGTTTGGCGTGGCATACCATCATCGCCCTTGGAATTAACACACGGTCGGACAATGTCGGACGCGGCATGCCATCATCGCTCTTGGATAGCATACACTGGGTGGGACAACGTCAAGCGTTGCATTCCATCATCGCCCTTGGACAGCATACATAGTCAAACGACGTAAGGTGTGCCATGCCATCATCGCCCTTAGGCAACAAACACTGTTGAACCATGTCAGGCATTCCATGCCATCTATTCCCTTGAGCAGCACACATGGTCGGACTACGTCGGGTGTGGCATGCGATCATTGACCTTGGACAACACAGACGGAAGAACGACGTTGAGCTTTGTATGCCGGCATGGACCTTGGACTGCACATACGGTTGGACAACATCAAGCATGGCATACCCTCATGGATGTTGCCGGTGCAAACACAGGCCAGGGACAACGTCGTCGATAACATGTCATCATCTCGCACTTTGGGGAAACAACCACACAGTTGTGACGTCGGCTGGGCATGCAATATCACATTGGAAAACACCAGGATGGACAACGTCGGGTTGTATGTGCATTGCCCATATTGCTTTTGGACTAAACACATGGTCGGATGACGTTGGGCATGCTATGCCATTATCACCCTTTATCAACACACACGGTCGGACAACGTCGGGTGTTACATGCCATCATTGCCCATGGACAGTACAAATGGTAGGACTACGTTGGGAGTAGCATGCCATCATCAATCTTGGATAGCATAGACAAGCGTGCGACGTTGGGCGTGGCATATCATCATCCCTTTGGGCAACACACACGGACGAACGACATAGAGCGTCGGATGCCATCATCGCCCTTGAACTATACATACGGTTGGACGACATTAGGCGTGGCATGCCCATATGGCCCTTGGACATCAGGCACATTCGGACAACGTTAGGCATTACATGCCATCATCACACATGGGCAGCACTCACAATCGGACCATGTCGTGCGTGGCATGCCATCATCGCCCTTTGATAGCACACCCAATCGAACGACGTCGGGTGTGGCATGCGATCATCACCCTTGGAAAGCATACACGATCGGACGACGTAGGGCGTGACATGTTATCATCACCCTTGGACAGCACGCACGATCGAACCACGTAGGTCTTGGCATGCCCATATGGACCTTGGGAATCACACTTGGTCGGACTATGTCGGGCGTGGCATGCCATCATATCCCTTAGGAAGCACACACAGTTGTACGACCTCGGGCGTTACATTCTATTATTGCCCTTGGGCAGCACACACGATCGAAAAACGTCGGGCGTGGCATGTCATCTCGCCCTTGGACAGCTCACACGGTCGGACAACGTCGGTGTGGCATGCCATCATCGACTTTGGAAAACATACCCTGACAAACGTCATCGAACGTGGCATTCCATCATCGCCCTTGGAAGGCATACACATGGTCGGACAACGTCAGGCATGGCATGCCATCATGGCCCTTTGGCTGCAGACACAGTCGGACGACACTAAGTGTGGTATGCCTTTATGGTCATTGGACAGCCACACGGTCGGACGACATCGAGCATGGAATGCCATGATCGCCCTTGGATAGCAGACACGATCAGACTACCTCGGGTGTGGCATGTCATCATCGGCCTTGGGTAGCACACACACTCAGACAATGTCGGGCGTGGCATGATATCATCGCCCTTGGACAGCATACACAGGGTCGAACAACGTCAGGCATGGCATGCTATCATCGCCCTTGTATGGCATACATGGTCGGACGACGTAGGGCGTGCCATGCCATCATCGCCCTTTTGCAGCAAACACGGTCGAACCACATCAGGCGTTACATGACATCGTTGCCCTTGAACAGCACACATGGTTAACCTACGTCAGGCATGGTATGCCATCATTGACCTTGGACACCACAGACGGATGAACGACGTCGAGTGTGGTAAGCCGTCATGGACCTTTGACTGCACATAGGGTTGGACAACATAGAGCGTGGCATGCCCACATGGCCATTGGGCAGCACACACAGTCAGACGATGTCGGGCGTTACCTATCATCATCACCTTTGGACAACACACAAGGACGGACAACGTTGGGAAAGGCATGCCATCGTCGCCCTTGGACTTCACACATGGTCGGACGATGTCTTGCATGCCATGCCATTATCGCCCTTGGTCAGCACACACGGTTGAACAACGTCGGGCGTTACATGCCATCATTGCCCTTGGGCAGTACACACTGTAGGACTACGGTGGGAGTTGCATGCCATCATAGCCCTTTGAAAGCACAGACAGTCGTGTAACGTTAGGCGTGGCATGTCATCATCCCATTGGACAACACGCACGGACAAACGATGTAGAGCGTGACAAGCCATCGACGCCCTTGGAATGTACATACGATTGGACGACATTGGGAGTTGCATGCCCATATGGCCTTTGGACAGCACACACATTCGGACGACATTGGCGTTACATGCCATCATCGTATATGGGCAGGACTCACGGTCGGACGATGTCGGGCGTCGCTTGACATATCGCCCTTGGATAGCACACACGCTAGGACGATGTCGAGCGTGGCATGCCATCATCGCCCTTAGAAAACACACATTATCGGACTACATTGGGCGTGGCATGCCATCATCGCCCTTGGACAACACATACGGTCGAACGACGTCAGGCGTGGTATGCTATCATCACACTTGGAAAGCATACAGTACGGATGACATAGGCGTGGCATGTTATCATTACCCTTGGACAGCACACATGATTGGACCACGCAGGGCGTGGCATGCCCACATGGCCCTTGCGGCAGCACACACGGTAGGACTACGTCGGGCGTGGAATGCCATCATCGCCCTTGGGCAGCTCACACGATCGGATGACATCGAGCATTAGATTCCATCATTGCCCATGGGCACCACAAGGTTGGACTACGATGGGTGTGGCATGTTATCTCACCCTTGGACAGCACACACGGTCGAACGACGTCGGCGTGGCATGCCATCATCGCTTTTGGAAAATACACACTGACGAACCTCATTGTACGTGGCATTCCATCATCGCCTTTGGACAGCATACACAGAGTGGAACAACATCGGGAGTGGCATGCCATCATAGCCCTTGAACTGCAAACACGGTCAGACGACGCTAGGCGTGGCATGCCAGCATGGTCCTTGGACAACACACACGGTCGGAAGACGTCGAGCGTGGCATGCCATCATCGCCCTTGGACAGCACACATGATCGGACTACGACGGGAGTGGCATGCCATCATCGCCCTTGGGCAGCACACACAGTCGGACGATATCGGGCATGGCATGCTATCATCGCCTTTGGAAAGCATACACGATCGGACGACGCCGGGCATGGTATGTTATCATCACCCTTGGACAGAACACATGATCGACCCACGTAGTGCATGGAATGTCCTCATGGCCCTTTGGCAGGACACACGGTCGCATGGCGTCGGCCGTGGCATGCCATCATCGCCATTGGGAGGCACACACAGTCAGATGATGTCGCGCATGACATGTCATCATTGCCCTTAGGCAGCACATACAGTAGGACGACATCAGGCATGGCATGCCATCATCTCCCTTGGATAGCATACACGATTGAACGACGTCGAGCATGGCATGCGATCATCTCTTTTGGAATGAACACACGGTCAAATGTCATCGGGTGTGGCATGCCATCATCATCTTTTGAAAGCATACACAGGGTCGTACACCGTCGGGTGTGGCCTACTATCATCGCCCTTGAACAACACACAAGATCAGACAACATCAGGCGTGGCATATAATCATTACCCTTGTGCTGCACACACGGTCAGATGACGTCGGGCGTGGCATGCTATCATCGTCCTTCGGCAGCACACACAGTCGGATAACATCGTATGTTAAATGCAATCATTTCCCTTTGATAGCTTACACGGTCGAACTACATCGGACGTGGCATGTTATCATCTCCATTGGAAAGTATACATGATCAGACGACGTTGGACGTGGCATGTTCTCATTGCCCTTGGACAACACACACGATCGGACCACATAGGGCGTGGCATGCCCGCATGTCCCTTGGGAAGCACACACGATAGGATGATGTTGGGTCTGGAATGCCATCATCTCCATTGGGCAACAGACACGCTGGGATGATGTCGGGCGTTACATGTCATCATCTCCCTTCAGAAGCACACATGATCGGACAACATCGGGCGTGGCATGCCTTCATCGCTCTTGGACAGCATACACGGTCGGACGACATCGGGTGTGGCATGCCATCATCACCCCTGGAATGGACATACAGTCGGACGACGTCGGGCATGGCATGCCATCATCGCACTTGGACGACATACACACGGTTGAACAACGTAGAGCGTGCCATTTCATCATGTCCCTTGGACACCATACACGGTCAGACGACATCGGGCGTGGCATGTTATCATCGCCCTTGGACTATTATACGGTTGGACAACGTCGGGCGTGGCATTGCTATTATCGCCCTTGGGCAGCATACACGATCGGATGACATCAAATATTAAATGTCATCATTGCCCTTGAACAGCATACACGTTCGGACGACGTCGGGCGTGGCATGTTATCATCGCCCTATGGCAGCACACACGGCGGCTATGTAGGACCGTTGGCCTGCCATAATCGCCCGGGATTAGCAACGACGGGTCGAACGACTGCCGTTAGATTCCATCATTGCCTTTGGGCAGCACACAATCGGACTACGTCGGGAGTGGCATGTCATCTCGCCCTTGGACAGCACACACGGTCGAACGATGTCGGTGTTGAATGACATCATCGCGTTTTGAAAACATACACTGACAAACCTCATTGTACGTGGCATTACATCATCGCCCTTGGACGGAATACACATGGTGTGATAACATCGGGCGTGGCATGCCATCATAACACGGTCGGATGACGCTAGGAGTGGCATGCCAGCATGGTCCTTAGACAGCACACACGGTCAGACGATGTCAAGCGTGGAATTCCATCATCTCCCTTGGACAGCACACATAAGCGGACTACGTCGGGTGTGGCATGCCATCATCGCTATTGGGCAGCACACACAGTCGGACGATGTTGGGCATAGAATGTTATCATCGCCCTTGGACAGCACACATGATCGACCCACGTAGTGCGTGGCATGACCTAATGGCCCTTGGGAAGCACACAGGGTCGGATGACGTCGGTCGTGGCATTCCATCATTGCCATTGGGCAGCACACACGGTCGGACTACGTCGGGCGTGGCATGTCATCATCCCCCTTGGGCAGAACACACGGTCGGATGACGTCGATCATTAGATTCCATCATTGCCCTTGGGTAGCACACGGTCGGACTACATCATGTGTGGCATGTCATCTCGCCCTTGGACAGAACACACGATCGAACGACGTCGGCGTGGCATGCCATCATCGCCTTTGGAAAACACACACTGACGAACTTCATCGTACGTAGCATTCCATGATTGCCCTTGGACTGCATATACAGGGTCGGACAACGTTTGGCGTTGCATCCCATCATAGCCCTTGAACTTCAAACACGATTGGACGAGGCTAAGCGTGGCATGCCAACATGATTCTTGGACAGCACACACGGTACGATGATGTTGGGCGTGGCATGACATCACAACACTTGGGCAGCACACACGGTCGGAAGACGTCGGGCGTGACATGCCATCATCGCCTTTGGGCAACACACACGGTCGAACTACGTCGGCGTAGCATGTTACATGACACTTGGGAAGCACACACAGTCGGATGACGTCGGTCTTGGCATGCCATCATCACCTTTGGACAGCACACTAGGACGGAAAACATCAAACATGGCATGCCATCATCGCCCTTGGACTGGACGCACAGTCGAATAACGTCGGGCTTGCCATGCCATCATCGCTCTTGGGAAGAACACACAGTCGGATGACGTCGGGCGTTACATGCCATCATTGCCCTTGGCCAACACACACGGTCGGACTACATCGGGCGTGGCATACCATCATCGCCCTTGGATAGCACAAATGGTCGTACGATGTCTGGCATGGCATGTCATCATCCCTTTGGACAACGTACAGGAATGAACGACTTTGAGCGTGGCATGTATCATTGCCCTTGGACTGCACATACTTTTGGACGACATCGGGTGTGGCATGCCCATATGTCCTTTGGGCAACACACACAGTCGGATGACATCAGGCGTTACATGCCATCATTGCACTTGGGCAGCACACACAGTCGGACGACGTCAGGCGTGGCATGCCCGCATGGCCCTTGGGCAGCATAAATGGTTGGACAACGTCGGGCGTGACATGCTATCATCGCCCTTGGAATGCACACACAGTCAGACGATGTCGGCCGTGGCAATGCCATCATCGCCCTTGGAATGCATACACGATCGGACGACGTCGGGCGTGGCATGCCACCGTCAACCTTGGATAGCACATACAAACGTACCACGTTGAGCATGGCATGATATCATCTCCCTTCTACAGCACATACGATCCGAAGACGTCGTGCGTGGCATGCCCGCATTGGCCTTGGGCAGAACGTTCATTCGAACAACGTCAATCATCGCATGCCATCATCGCCCTTGGAAAGAACACACGATCGTACTACGTCGGGCGTGGCATGCCATCATCCCCCTTGGAAAGAACACACGATCGGATGGTGTCGGGTGCGGCATGCCAACATCACCCTTGGATAGCACACACAGATAGACGACGTCGAATATGGCATGTCATTTTCTCCCTTTGACGGCATGCATGGTTAGATAACGTCGGGCGTGCCATGACCGTATGGTCCTTGGGTAACACACACGGTTGGGCGACGTCAATCATTGCATGCCATCATCGCCCTTGAACAACACACATGATCGAATTACATCAGGCGTGGCATGCCATCATCGCCCTAGGGCTACACACACAGTCGGACGGTGTCGGGCGTGGCATGCAATCATCGCCTTTGGACAACACACACTGCCAGACGACATTGGGTGTGGCATGCCATCATCGCCCTTGAACTGCACACACGGTCGAACGACGTCAGTCGTGGAATGCCTGCATGGGCCTTGGGTAGCATAAGTAGTCGGACGACGTAAGGCGTGAGATGCCATCATCGCCCTTGGGCAGCACACACGGTCGGATGACGTTGGGTGTGGCATGCACGCATGGTCCAAAGGCAGCACACACGGTCGGACGACATAGAGCATTGCAAACAACGATCGAACGATGTCGGGTGTGGAATGCCATCATCGCCTTTGAAAAGCATACACGATCGAACGACGTTGGGCGTGGCATTTGTCATCTCCCTTTGAAAGAACACACAATCAGACAACGTGGGGCATGGCATGTCTGCATGGACCTTGGGCAGCACACATGATCAGATTACGTTGGACGTGACATGCCATCATCACCCTTGGAAAGCAAATACAGTCGGACGACGTCGCGCTTCACATGCCATCATTGTCATTGGGCAACACACACGGTCGGACAACGTCGGGTATGGTATTCCATAATCGCCTTTGAAACACTTACACGATCGACTACGTCGGGCGTGGCATGCCATCATCGCCCTTGGGCAGTACACATGATCGGACGATGTTGGGTGTGGCATGTCATCATCTCCCTTGTACAGCACATACGATCGGTCGACGTCGGGCTTGGCATGCAATCATCGCCCTTGGACTGCACACATGGTCAGACGACGTAGGGCGTGGCATGGTCGTATGTCCTTTGGTCAGCACACACAGTTGGACGACGTCGGGCGTGGCATGCCATCATCTCCCTTGGACAGCATACGCGGTCAGACGACGTTCGGCGTGGCATGTTATCATCAACCTTGGATAGAACACATGGTCGAACAACATCGAGCATGTCATGTCATCATCGTTGATTTTCTTAAAAAGGTCTTTTAACCCATTCAATTTTGAATTTCCCTCAATTTTGAAGAAAATTGTAATTCTTTATTGCTACGAATCTGATAAAAGAAAATAGATTTTTTAGTTCGGAATACCTTGGTAACACATCTGAGAATGTCAATTTTAATGTTAGATAATCAATTTTATGATAAAAGGCTTTTATCCCGTTCAATTGTACATTTCCCCTAGTTTTACACACACGGTTGGATGACGTCCAGCGTGGCATGCCATCGTCCCCCTTGGACAGCACATACGATCGTACTACGTCGGGCGTGGCATGCCATCATGTCCCTTGGGAAGAACATACAATCGGACGACTTCAGTTGTGGAAATGCCATCATCACCCTTGGGCAGCACACATGGTTGGATGACGTCGGTTGGCAAGCCCGCATGGTCCTTGGCAGCACACACGGTCGGAATAGGTTGACCATCGCATGCCATCATCGCCGTTAGGTAGCAGACACAGTCAGACGACGATGGGCATAGCATGCGATCATTACCCTTGGGCAGCACACACGGTTGAACGACGATGGGTGTGGCATACCATCATCGCCCTTGGAAAGAATGCACGATAGGATGATATTGGTTGTGGCATGTTATCATCACCCTTGGATAGAATACACGGTCTTACTACGTTGGGTGTGGCCCTTGGCTAACACACATGGTCGGACGACGTCGAGCGTGGCATGCCTTCATAGCCCTTGGACAGCACACACGGTGTTTGATGACGTCGAGCGTGGCATGCCATCATCGCCTTTGGATATCATACACAGTCAGACGATGTTGGTCATGGCATCTTATCATCGCCCTTGAACTGCCCACATGATCGGACGATGTTGGGCGTGGCAATGATATCATCGCCCTTGGGAAGCACACACGGTCAGATGATGTCGGGCATTAAATGCCATCATTGCCATTGGGCAGCACACACCATCAGATGACGTCTGGTGTGGCATGTCCACATGGTCCAAGGGCAGAACACACAGTCGGATGACGTAGAGCATCGGAAGCCATCAGCGCCCTTAGGCAGTAGACACAGTCAGACTTCGACGGGCGTAGCATGCGATCATCACCCTTGGTAAGCACACACGGACGAACGATGTTGGGCGTGGCATGCCATCATCGCCCTGGGAAAGCATACACGATCGAACAACTTCGGTTGTGGCATGACATCATCGAACTAAGACACTACATACAGACGGACCACGCCGAGCGTGGCATGCCATCATCTCCCTTGGACAGCACACACGGTCGGATGACTTTGCGCGTGGCATGCCCACATGGTCCTTGGGCAGCACGTACGTTCGGATGACGTCGATCATCACATGCTATCATTTCCCTTGGAAAGCACACACGATCGGACTACGTCGAGCGTGGCATGCCATCATTGCCCTTGGAAAGCACACACGATCATTAAGAAGTGTTTAGAATCGTCATTCGAGGATGAATGTCCTTAAGGGGGAGAAATGCAACACCCTGTAGTTTAGTAGACCATCTAGGGGCAAGTTGAAGGCTACAAGTTAAGGATTAGAAGGCATGAACTAAGGCAAAGGCTCAAGGGCCAAGGATGCCCCAAGCTTTCCATTGCACTGCCTTCGACCACGAGAGCCTTCACGGCTCGTGGTGACCTCCACGATTCGTGGGGCCACTCGTGGTTGTGAGGCAGTGTACCCTCTAAAGTTGTCCGAAAACATGGCTCATCTTCACAAGCCACTTCACAGCTAGTGGTGAGGACCAAGGCTCATGATCAATCCTTAGTTTTTGGAGGACAAATAACTCAAGCCTTAGCCACTACCCAAGGACCATGGGCAGGACCGTGGCTTTTTGTGTGGACCATAGCTCTTGAGCCCAGTCGTGGTGCCTAGCACCATGGCTGCCTAGTGAGGGGTCTTTTAATGAATTCCATTTTAGTTAGTTTTAAGTGGGGGTCATTTATTATGGAATTCATGCACATATATGAACTATTTTAAGTCTTTAACAACCCCAATTAAGTCATTAATTCCAAAATCCAAAAAGATCCCAAAGTTTTTCATCTAAAAAATTCTCTCTCTAGAAAACTCCAAGAAGAAGAAGAAGAACTGAAGCTAGGTCAAATTCCTCCATTGTTGTATGAATTATGAGGGTTTTATAATCTAGGTATGCTATATTTTTATCCATGGATTCTTCCATCTGTGGAGCCTCCAGATTTCCCCAGTTGTGAAGACAAACACCAATTTAGTTACGTTCTTCATAACTTGTGGGATATGTGAGTATGACTTCAATTGAAGTGGAATATTCTCGTGTAT
Organism: Solanum habrochaites; assembly: GCA_027704765.1. Lineage (NCBI taxonomy): Eukaryota > Viridiplantae > Streptophyta > Magnoliopsida > Solanales > Solanaceae > Solanum > Solanum habrochaites. Next base: position 43,380 of record JAKWJA010001030.1, on the reverse strand, counting down.
GATTCATTAATATTGAATAGACATTATGATGAATTAATATTTTTTCCATGGTTAACCCTAGTCTAATTGATGAAATTTAATTCTGGGGGTTTATGCCATGAGAGGTGAAATTGAGGATACATAGATGATCTTCCAAAATTGCTTTTATGAGTAGTTATTGTTCAAAAATAGAAAAATGTAGACATTAATTTAAATAGATTATGGTATATATGATGGGTCATGAGTAGAAAAGTCGAATTTGAATCTTTACGTTGAATTATGACTAGAACCACTTAATAATGAGGAATGTGTTTAGAATGTCTCGAAACCTAGGTATGAACTATGAATATTAGGGCTTTGTGAGTAAACATAATATGATGTGATCTTGTTTTGTATTGTTGAAAAGATATTCTCACTTACACAGTTAGGCATGAATATGCTTCTATCATATAGAATAATTCTAGGATGAAAGGCTTACTAACCTTAAATTAATCAAAATATGTTAGACTAGAATAGCTTGAAATTGTGACTTAAGGTCCCTTCATGAATAACTTGACTTGGTAAGATTAGGCCACGCTTTGTAGCTTGATTTAGGATTACTTCGTTGTAGCTTAGAATTGAGAAATCATACTCTCCCAGGGGTAAATTGAACTAGCTTCATAGAATGCTTGGTTGGTTGCATGACTTGGTTAGGCAAAGACCAATTCATGGTAGTATAGGATTGAGAAATTTCACTCTTCTAAGATTAGATTACATTAGCATCATAGGGTGCTTTTATGGTAGCATGACTTAGTTGATCTAAGACTTTCATGTTAACTTTGTCTAGCGTAATATGGTGTTATTCCTTTTCCAAAGTAGTACTTAGCATGGGTAAGATTATGGGGCCTTATTCATGCATTTGCATAAGTATAATTTTGAAGTTATTTATGAAGTATGTCTCTTATGTTTTTCATTCATAGCTTGGGATTACTAATAGTACTTTTCCTTGGTATCCTTGTATAGGTTAATTATAACCATTCATGAGTAGTGATTTGTCTTTGCCTAGTAAAGAGGTACTCTTCCATAACTTATGAAAATGAGGGAAAAGTCCCTAATCTAAGTATCATGTGTATGATGGAACTAGATTACTTAAAAGAAGTAATGTGAACATATCCTAATGTGAGATCTGCTTATATGATATATGCTTATGTTGGAATATTGTCATAGTTGCCCTTCTTTGAATATATTTGACTAAAATGAAAGTTCCCTTGTCTATGAGAGATAAGCTAAGGATGAGGACCTAAGATGGTAAGTATAATTATGATGACCTAAAAGTGGTACTTCGTGTTGATGGAATTATGGGGTCTCGTTTATACATTGTACAAGTATTCTTTTAAGTTAATTGAGAAGTAGTTCTCTTATGATATTAAGGACTAAAGAGTTGAATAATGCTTGTATAATGGTTACGTTGGAGATATGCTTATGAATATGCTATTGTCTTTTATGCTTATAGTTTATGTTTCATGAAGTAGTATTCTTCTTATGTTCATGGATTATGTTTATTGTCACGAACCCTATTTATTAATTTTGCTCTAACCCATACTTGTGCCTATATCTATCAATGTAGGTCTCGGATAGATATTTGACTTATTTTGAAGGATAGGTGCTAGAATTGTAAGGGACGAGTGGGGAGTGGCATGCCATCAATCCGCCTGGGAAATCATTACACGATTCGTACAACGTCGGCTGGTGGATGCCATAATCGAAACTAAGACAGTACTAAATACGGACACCACGTCGAGATGGGCATGCCATCATCGCCCTTGGACAGCCCACACGGTCGGCCAGACTTTCTTATATGAGAGATAAGTAATGGATACGGGACCTAACATGGTAAGTATAATTATGATGACCTAAAAGTGGTACTTCGTGTTGATGGAATTATGGGGTCTCGTTTATACATTGCACAAGTATTCTTTTAGGTTAATTGAGAAGTAGTTCTCTTATGATATTAAGGACTAAAGAGTTGAATAATGCTTATATAATGGTTATGTTGGAGATATGATTATGAATATGATATGGTTATGTTGGAGATATGATTATGAATATGATATTGTCTTTTATGCTTATAGTTTATGTTTCATGAAGTATCTCTTATGTTCATGGATTATGTTTTATGTTCACGAACCCTTATTTATTACTTTTGTACTAACCCATACTTTTGCCTACATTCTCATCAAATGTAGGTTCGGAGATTTGACTTCTATTCTTGAAGATTGGTTTCTAGAAGTGTAAGGAGTTGAAGACTTGGTGAATCCTAATAGCTTTTTGAGGATGAATCCACCATTTCCTATATATATTTTATTTTCATGTCTTCAGACTATTGTATAGGCTTTGTCCCAAGAGTTATTCAAAATATTATGCTAGATGGTTTGAAACAAAAGTGTAATAAGACTTCCGCTTCATTTTATAAAAACTTTGATTGTATGAAAAAAATGTTTTAAAATTCCTCACTTTTGTATTATCTTATGTTATTGATATGCTAAGGGCTTGTATGAGATTTATTCAGAATAAAGTACGTCATATTACATATAAGGTGTACCCCTGGGTCATGACACTTTCAGAGTAACCTGGACCGCTCAATGGTCCACCATGCAACAATTATATGGCTGGTCTACTCAAAGAACCCAAAGCATACTAATAGTGTACTGATGTGGTACGTGATACATCCTTAGCTAATATACCGGTGTGGTATCCGAGCTATTCATAGTTAGTGTATCGGTATTGTACCCAAGCCTCCAAAGAATCACAAATAATCATGAACAATCACATATAACAATGAGAAAAATCACTTGAAAACCACAAGTCACAATAGCTAGTTCGTTGAATGTGATTATACTATATTGCACAAATGATACTACTAAGAGTACATATGTATGAATACATAAATAAGAAACATACAACCATAACCTATATGCACAAACCAATATTTAGCCACTTTAGAGTCCTAACTAGGTGATACTATTGGGATCCTGGGTTGTTCTTTCAATGGTTTAAGTTTGTGGAAGATCACGGTACACTTCGGGAAGAAATAGATAAAGTGTTGGCCAATCAGTAAAATTACTATAGAAGTAGAACCAGTTTTTATGCTGTTGGGATGAATTAAGTTATACATTTCTGTTTACATATCTATTGATATATCTCTTATTAATTAATTAGCATATTTCATATAAGTTTGACTAATTTTATGGAATGTGGTATATATGTATAATATTATATATATTACTAAGTTTTTAATTTTATTATAAATTTATTATTTGGCATTGATATATTATTTTTACGTTTAATATTTTACAGGATCGGATAAGGAAAAAAAAACGTTAACAATACTACTTTTGCAAAAGATTTGAAAAAAGAAAAAACGATAGGGGGCTATAATTTCCTTTGTGGTGAAATGTTTCCGTATTTGTTTTATTATTTTTGAAAACTTGAGTAAACATGTATTTAGTTATTTAATTTGTAAAATATTTTTTAAATTTATTTTTCTTGATATTTTTAATTATATTTAAATAATCATGTTAATATTACATCAATACTTTATTTATTTATTTATTTATTATGTAAAATATTAATTTAAAATTTTGAATTGAACATTTTAATTTTTTAACAATAAGAATTTACTTACAAACTTTATAATAGATATTTAAAATTATTTAGATCTATAAAATAATTTTAATATTAAAAGTTTATTGATATTTGTCTTTTTTTCATAATTTGACTCAATGGCCCTTTCTAAAAAATAACCAGTCAAACGTAATATGCTTATCAAAAACACTTTTGAAATGAATTAACTAAACACAATTTACTTTTTTTTTCTTTTCAAAAGTACTTTTCTGAAAATTCATTTTATATTGCCTTAAAAATAAATAGTTTTTTAGTAGTAATGTGTATCACACTCTTAATCATCTTGCTTGTACTCGTTTCTATTCTATAGGTGAATGTATTTCTCCTATAAATTGTCAATCATCAAACCGTCAATTTTTAATTATGAGCCCTTGTATTTCGTTAATGGTCAATCAAAGCTATTTAAGGATAGATATTAATGTTTGTAACACACTGTTTTATCAGAAGAAAAAATCACTATAACTATTCAATTGTAGAATCAATTATCTGTTACAATTATGCATGAGACGCTCCTACGTGAGATATACCTTTTTTTTTCTTACACTAGCCCCACCAAAGTTTGTCATCTTCCATGGAAAACACTTCCAATCATACCAAACACGCAACATTGAGAATACATGAAATACAATGACACACTTAAAACATCACCTATATACGCTTAATGCTCAATCATTTTGGATAACCTTGCATACTATGTATGAATCGCCACAAGTGATTGCTAGCACAAAGTTCGCAAACATTTATTCCCCAAACACCGTTCTTACTTCTTCTCTAGGAAAATAAGTTTACGACCCGTGGACCTTCTACCTCTACACAACATTGATATGGTGTGAACGTGTGGCTAAGCACGACAAGTGATGATTTTGATATTTTGACTCATTCGAGGCCTTTTTAATTCAAAAAATAGTAACCTCAATGCCTATTTATGTCGTTATCTGATAATATTTTAATAGTTTATAGCTATAAAGGCTAAAGAACACGATAAAGTTGAATCTATGAAAAAAAAACATAGAAAAGAGTGTAAAAACTCTCAGTTGAGGATCACCTAATCAAAAGGGTGAATCACCCAATAGTTCGTACCCTACCTAAAGTGAAAATTTTATGTTTGAGAATATTTAAGGTAAGTCAGTGAAGCAAAGTGAAAACGGCAATTCGCTGAAGTAGTGAGGCGAGATAAAAGATCCATCGCTGAAGGTGACAAAATTCTAAATTAAAAGGAAGACTGAATGCGATTGAACAACGTGATAGTCGACGATTCGCCAAATGTGGAAGGATGACTCGATTGAGTTTGTCAACTCATGAGGTTCAAGCACCTAAAGCTTGAAGTAGAGGAATGGTGAGATAAAAAAAAAACACATGGTGATGCACTGATTGTGCTAGGCGAGCCCGACTAACATCATTGATCATGTCGCACATGGAATCTCAAAATAATATTTGAAAATAATTATAAATAGCCCAAAGGAGAGAGAAGATGTATTGAATATTGAATCTACTTTTAAAAGTTTTTAACTTTTTGATATGGAGGAATAAACCATTTTGCCTTTCTCTTAGTTTTGGGGAGTTATGAACAATCTTGTCATTGACATTTGAGGGTTCAATTAAAAGCGTATATTGAAGATTATTGTTGATTGTAAACTCCTTAACGTTTGATAACATAATCGGTATAATTTCTTTTCCTTTTATGATGCTTGGCAAAAGCCCAATTCCATGGGTGTGAATATGGAGTTTGATGTTGATTTAATTTAGTGGGTCTTATGTCTTGCCTATTTTTGTGTTGTTCATTCATAGATTTAAGTTATTCGGCATGGGGTTAGTTTATGGGTTAAGGTTAAAAAACTAATCCCATATTAAATCTTCGATTGATGCTTGAAAGAGATCAATTGAAGTGGCTAAATAGTTTAATACTTGCAAAATGGATTTGATTGTTGTTCTTTATGTGAAAGATAAATTGTCGTTCAATTTTGATTGTCAAATTTTCTTTAAAAAGATCTTTTAGTAAGGTATTGAATTGATTTATATTTTAGATAGATGAGATAGGAAGGAGATTCTTTGATATAAATCTTTGAGATTGAAAAAAGATTTATGTCATTGAAGATTACCCAGCCTATTCATATTTATTCAAAATATTGAGCAAGCACTTATACGTCTATTTGTTGTTGATACAAACTCTCACACTCCTAGGTCGTCTATTACTTGTTTAAATCTCTATTTTTAGTTGAATTATAATAATTGATTACTAAACCCTTATACCAAATTTGATGGAATCATCCCCATTTGCTTCATTGCTACAATGAATTTGTTTGCACTTTTAATTTCCTTATTAATTTTTAAAAAAAAACAATTAAAATTTACGGGGATGGCTCGGGTGCAGGGGATGACGGCCTGTGGGTTGGGTAGGGTGGGGGTGGCATAAAATAAAATTTTAAAAAACTTAAAATATTTTTCAAAAAAGATCTTTTTAAAAAAATTGACAAATGTGGCCTGAGGGGTAGGGATAGGGGTGTAGGTGGCATAAAAATGAAAATTTTGGAATTTGAAATACATCCCCAAAAATACTTTTTCTTAAAAAAATTGACGGGGGTTGCGGGCGAGGGGATGGTCTTGTCTTGGAAGGAGGGGGGGAGTGGCATAAAAATTAAATTTTAAAATATTTTTCAAAAGAAACTTTTTTTGTGAGGGGGTGGGGGGGAGGGGGGAGGAAGTAGTAGGGGAAGGGATTGGGTGAGGTAAAACTCTTTAAAATTGAAATATTTTTCAAAAATAAATTTTAAAGTTTTTATTTATTTGTATGATTGGGGGCGGAGTGGTTTTGAGTAGTGATAAAAATATGTTTGAAATTTAATTTTTTTCTTTTTTTTAATGGGTAGGGTACGGTACTGGTAACAATCCAAAGTTAGTAACTAGATTAGTCTGATATCTATAAGGAAAATCATTGTTGGTAGCTATACAAATCATCTGTGCTAAAACATAAATAGAAAATCACATTATTGTAAAAAGGACACACTAAAAAGCAAGTGTAAACCAGAAACTTCTGTTGTCTTATTCAAGATGAAGTATTTTCCCTTATAAAATAAACATCTAGTATACAGTCCTATGTTGCTCGGACTCTTCACAAATGTCGACGGGTGCGTGTCTAATTCGCCAAAAGTAGTGTATTTTTGGAGAATTTGAGACGGGTGCGGCATCAAAAGTGGAGAATCTGTACAACTAAGGTATACATCCTAGACTCGCTCGGTACATCTTGAGGATCCTGGTTTGTACCTCAAACACAACTACTGGTTGACATGTCAAGTTCTGGTCTGCTTCACTCTGTGTTGAGCTGATTTTTGAGGCATAATTTCCATCAATTGGCCAAGTCATTGGAAGTATAAAATTTCTACAGAAAAAGAATTTGTGAAGTCAGAACATCAATGATCCCAAGGTGTTAATATTTTTATGAACATACAAAGATAGCAACTCAGATGAGAGGAAGAACTAAGATGAGTCTTACTGGTCCACATGCTAGCATTTGCAAAGATTCATCATGTACACAACATAGTTACCAAAACGGATGTCAAGGTCCTTTAACAAGTTTGGTATTTGAAATACTGGTAAAATATCCCAGATTCTTAGTACTTGGAAGTATAAGGAATTCTCTAACAGAACATCGATGGTCCAAATTAACTTAAGGTGCCTGACACTGTAGATCTCCAATAGTTTACACGAACTCCCATTACTGTAGCTGAGCATGCTGTGCTTTTCTGATGTACGCCAACCACTTGAAAGTTTCACCAAAAGTGAGATCACTTCTTTACAGATCTCGGCATCCGTAATTCTGGCCATTGATTTTGAGAAATTATCGCCGAAGAGAATCTGTTAGTTTATAACAGCAGGGAATCTGTTATTTCTCCAAATTGCAGATGAAATAACAGAACCATAAGGGAAAAAAGCACCAAATATATCTTCATAACCTACTGCCGGAAATTTCAGAGATACACTTAATTATATTAAGGTCTAGTACCCTCCTAAAACTTATTTTATAACCCTAATTTCTGATCCGTTTGGCTAAGTTGCAGTCACTAGCTAAAAAAAGTCAATACGAGCGTTGAAGGGCATGGGCCCCCACAGGATAGGGTCCAACGGTTAGGTCAAAACGAGATAAATAAAAAATGTTAAACGCTGAGAATAAAAAGTCAGGAGGGCTAACAAGACCTTACTATAACATAAATGTGTCTCTAAAATTTCACGTATAGGTTGAGGGAGTACTTGTGCATTATCCGACCATAATAATAACAACATACCCGATGTAATCCCACAAGTGGGGCCAGTAAAGGTAGAAGATCCTTACCTCTACCTAGTAGTGATAGAGAGGCTTCTTAAATAAATCATTTCCAAACATTTTTAAGAAGGAAACACAGAGGAGAGCAGTAACAACAACAAAACAATGTGAAATGGAGAGCAGTACACAACATACAAAATAAGAAGAACAGGAACAACAATGAAATAATGTAATAGCGAAGAAGAAAAAAGAATAGGTGATAACTGAGACGGAAGAACAAGAAACTATGAGAATAGTGGTAAGAAAAAACAAAAATGATAGAACAAGCATTCAAAAGAAAGAATAGCAAGCACCAGTAGTAGTTTTGATATAAACGGCTTAGTAGCAAAATAAAATTCAGCAAATCTGTTTTTTTGGCCATCAAGATTCAAGAAACAATCATGTGAAAAATGATATTTACCAATGATTTAGACAACTTCCTTAATTAAGGACATTCTAGTTCAACATGCTACCTTCTCGATGTAATTTGGTAGACAAGGCTGGTTCAGATTGACACGTCCACCTCCTATCTAGGGCTTAGTTGCTAGCATATGCTTAGGGTTTTATGATAAGGCCTTTAAATTATTTTTCAAAAGACAAAATTGACTCCAGGAAAGAAACTTTAACATCCATTATAAGCAAGATGAAGCAGCACACCTTCCACTTGGCTGTTTTGAATAGATGAGAGTCCATGCTGAGTAATGTCTCAATCTGTCCAAAATCAATGGTAGCACTCACAATAGCTTGAGTCAAACTATATTCTTTTTTAACATCAAAGAAACAACCCCGAGCCTTGGAGTCGATGACCAATTATTTCCAAATGGAACCACTTTTAACCAAAGTTGCCGCATTTCCTAATACCCAAAGACAGTATCTGCATACGAAACCAAGGAAGCATAATATGAACATGGTCATCCATTATCTTTTCATTCAAAAACAACTTTGAGATAAGAATAGACAATTATAATCATTTCTAACATTTAAAAAATATTTAACATGTAATATTGCAGTCCAGTAAAGTAGTATACCTTGCTTGCTGCATTTGCTCTCTGACGATTAGAAAGGAAACCCACTGAACCACTCCCATTGGAACGAACAGTAGATATAATTATCACATCCTATTCACCACCTTGAAAACCATCAACAGTGCGTACATTCACTGAGAAGTGACTGTTGACATCTGTGTTATACTTATTTCCAAGTTTTTGTTGAATCGCAAGAATTTGAGCCTTGTAAGGCGATAGACAACCAACATAAATCTTTTTCCTTGAAGTAAAAGACTCTACAATACAGAAAACTAAATCAGAGTTGCTAACCAAGATACATGAGTGAAAACAAGAAAGACTCATCATAAGCAAAAATGAAGTCCTTGAAAGATAGATTATTACCTCTATAAAGGTTGGCAACTATCTCAGCTACAACATAAACTTCTGCAAGATTTCTTGTGCTGTGTTTGTTATCATGCTCCTCTTTCCCAGAGATAATTTAATAAAAGAATAGGAGCCAAAAATATTTCCTTTAAGAAATCTCTTCTCATAAATTGCTTCTTTTACATTCCGACCATCCATAATTTTGTTCTTGTAGAACACTCTATTTGGAAAGAAACTTATTGCAGGATGCATCCTATATTGAACATTAAGAAGTTGCTTCTTGAGACCAATATTTACCAGTCTCCCAAATAAGCTCCTCCCAAAGCCAGCCTTCCTAGATAACTGCCAAATTATAGATATTTTGTCAATGATAAAAGAGAATGATTCTGATTTTTTAATATCAAGCAAGAACAAACCTTGCTCTGAACCATTGCAGGCAATTGTCTGTCATCCCCAATAAGTGTGGCATGACGGAGACCTGGGAGCTGTAGGGGAATAGTGGATTCACATTCTTTCAGCTGAGCAGCTTCATCAATTATGACCATCTCCAACGGGGTCATTTTTCCTGTACACAGCTTTGATGAGCTAGAAGCAGTACCAAAAATTAAACATGCACCTTTGAGACATAAACTTCGAATATCAGTGAATTTTGGAAGAGAGAAACTCTTGCTAAGAGATTTCAATACGTTGATGCTTTCTGTTTTAGTTACATACAGGTTTGAAAAGTACGTCGTGTTATTCCTTGTAACAACTACATTTCCAAGTAGAAATTGTCTTAAATCACCATATATTTTGACAGTACCAAACAATCTTCCAAGAGTCTGAATCTTCTCAAGAACTTTGATAATTTCTTTTGCTACTTCTAGTGAAATGAAAGAAGTTGGAAGATAAGTGTACAAACTTGTCAGATGAACTATTAACTGCTCCAAGATCCTATTGAATCTATTGATAACAAACTCCTGAAATATCCAAACACAGTCTTGTTTTTTTCCTACCTCCCTTTCATGCAGGATTTTCACAGCAGAAATGGCCTTATTTGATTTGCCACCTGATCTGAAGTTGATCCTCATTTGAAAACTTTTATTACCCTATGATTTTTCTTGTTATTTTTAAGTTGAAAGAGCTAACTTCTTCTCCTTAGGCTTTTTCTTTCATTCCACAAAGTTTCATGGATTTCTCTTCGGTAGAATCTTAAGTAGAAGCTGTCCATGGATCTGTATACCAGGTTGGGGTGGTCAGCAACGGTCACTGGGAGATTTGATTAGGAGATAGAGAGCAAGATACAGCAGCAAACGGGGTTATCAAGGACATACATCCCAAAAACGAGCTCCATGATCAACCATCTTCATCTTTTCCATACACCAGCAACAAAAATCTGAATGTCTCCTCCAACCCATATATGTATCATACTCCCAGACCATCCTGTGCTAGTTGCATCAACCTCGTTGCAACTCCCAAGACAGCAACGTTAGTGGGAGCACAAGTCAGTGTTCTGCATTTCATTTTCAAAAGGAGAAAAAGTCAGGAGGTAACTGTTTTGTGCTTCTAGACCCAGGAGGACCCCAGATTAGCTTGAAAGTATTCTGGTGACCACATTCTCTTGTTGCAATACAACTTATAACAGCCTCTTGTTTGACATTGTTTAGACCAAAAGACATCATTCGTGCTCCTTGAAAATGATTTTGTATTAGTCGTAGATTTTGCCAAGGAACAAAGAGCACAATTTCCTTCACCCTGCAAATGATTAAAATTTTAATGAATTTTTATTAATGACAATTGGACATAAGAACTAAAAGGGTTGAGTCCACAATATTTCTTTAGGATTAATAATATAAAGGAGAAGAAATTTACTCACCGTACTTGGATCCACTTTCAGCATAGTCTTCATAATCTCCAGGTTTGCACTTTTCAAGTCTGTATTCAAAGTTTTCCATATTCGAATATTCGTTGTCAAATTAGAAAGATAAACAATAAAAAAGATTGTATCCTTGTTCACCCTTATCATTGTGTTGTTTCACAAAAGGTATAGGCTTCGAAGACAGGATAGTTAGCCTGTCCAAATTTTCATCTTTGCCTTGTACTAATGCGATGATAAATGATCTTTTTGGTCTATTGAAATCATCCATGCTTTTCAGCCTCACATCTGATAATGGTATCAAATCTCCAACCTCTAGTTCGTATGTGATGATAATATTATTTAGTTATTATTGTTAGTTAACGATGAGTTAGTCATAAAGTTAGTTAACACTGTTAATATGTTTGTTAAAGTTAGTTATAGGAAAGTCACTTTTACGTACAGTTTGTTAGCTAGCTCTGAGTTTGTATCTATATATAAATAGGATCACATGTAATAGTCTCACTCACTTTTTTTTCCATTTTAATAAAATACATTCTTCATGAAGTTTTTCCAGAACCTTCTTCTTCTACTGTAAACTCAAGGTTCAACAAGGAGGAGCTCGATTGTTTGTAATCATAGATTGTTGATTTTATCATGGTATCAGAGCAATAAGACACAAGATCCTACTCCTTTTTCCGCATCCAAATCACTCTCATATCAGTCTGTGAGTTTTCATATCGAGTTCATAGTTGAATTTTTTTTGAAGTTTTTTGCTGATAATCAAATCGACACTACTTCTTCTTCCTGTTCTTTTTTTTGCTTTCAAGCTTATTCAGTTTTGAGTTACAGTTGTTGTTGCTCAAATTGTACTTTGAACTCCATCGCGATTTGATTTCATCATGGTTGATAATCAAGTTGATCCAGTTCAGACTGGTTCCACATCTACTATTAGGATGGACATTTCTAGCCCTTTCTACTTGCATCCACCTGAGAATGCAAGATCATCTATGTTACCTTCTTTTTTTTATGGTACTGGTTATAGATCTTGGAGGAGATTTGTTCTTAGAGCTTTGTCTGTTAAGAGCAAAACAAGATTTATCAATGGAAAAATTGTGAGACCTGATCCTAATTTTCAGTAGTGGGAAAGGTGTGATGATATGGTAACCTCTTGGATTCTCAATTCATTATCACCAGGTCTAAGGGATAGCCTACAATATGTTAGTAATGCATACGAATTATGCAGTTACTTGGAAGAAATGTATGACCAAACAAATGGCTGTAAGTTGTATCAACTTCAAAAAGAGATAAATGATCTTGTCCAAGGCACCTCAGATATCACTGGTTATTATACGAGATTGAAGAAACTTTAGGAAGAAATGAGCACAGTTGATGTAGGTTCTCAATGGAACTGTGTGTCCACTTGTGGTGGAAAGGTGAAATTGGTCTAGCTTAACAGGATCGAAGACTTATACACTTTCTAATGGGGCTGAATGAGAACATATTGCCTAGCATGGCACAGGCTTTTTCCATATTGTCTTAAGAGGAAAAACAAAGGGAAGTGAAGCCTCACAACCGCACTGCTTTGGATTCAACCTCTTTGAATGCTAGTGCTTCAAGTTACACCACTTCCGGTACCAAGGGAGGACCTAGAACCACCAACAATTCATCTTGAGAAAATGCAGGAACAACTGGAAATTTGAACAACACAAATATGTTTAGAGGAAATTCCAGTACCAGCAGGGATTCTTTGTTTTGTGATTTATGCGGGAAGAAAGGCCACACAAAAGAAAAATGCTATAAGCTTCATGGATATCCACAAAATTTTAAATTCTCAAAGGGAAAGAATGTTGTTTCTGCAGCAAATGCATGTACTTCTGAGAGTAATGGGAGTCAATGTGAAGAGTATCCTGGGTTGAAGAGGCAAATGCCATTAAATTTGTCCAAAAATCAGTATGAACAGTTGCTTAATATCTTAGGATCACTGCAGGTTGGACATGGAACTACAAATAATTTAGATAACATGTTGAGTGAAGCTAGAATCTTGCAGGTATACTTGTTTGCTATTCCTCTATTACTGAGATATGTGATATTTCTTGTAAATGTGCAAGGTTAACTGCTGATTCTTGGATCATAGACTCAGGAGCATCACATCACATGACATATAATAAAGCCACACTTACAAACATTAGACCATTGCCATCACGTTTTTTTATTAGTTTACCAAATGGTTACAAAGTTAAAGTGACTGAAACTGGTGATGTTTGTGTAAGTCCAGTTTTGACTCTGCAGAAAGTGTTGTTTGTACCTAGTTTCAAGTTCAATCTAATCTCAATTCATTGTTTGGTGTTTCAACTCAAAGGTGTAGTAAGTTTTAACTGTGGTTCTTGTTTACTGCAGGACCCTTCTCTGAAGATCCCTCTGGAACTTGGTAGAGCCAAGAATGGATTGTATTTCTTGTGTTCAATGTGTCACAATTGTTGTCCATGATTAATTGGCATCAGGAAATCTCATGCCTCTCAAGTTATTTTCATTCAGTTTCCTCTTTAGTCAAATGTATTGATGTTATAGCACCATCTACTGTAAAACAATCCTTCTATATCAACAAAGATGTTTGGTCTTGTTTTGATTTTCCATGTCATAATACTGATTGTTCTTCTTTTGTTGCTAAATCTAATAATTCTTATGGAGATGAATTTTTGTGGCATGCTAGACTAGGAAATGTGCCTTTTGTAAAGATGAGACGAATCCACACCATACTTTTCATTTCTCACCCAGACAACCCTTTACTTGTGTTATATTCCCTATGGCTAGACAAACTAAAATGCCATTTCCAGAAAGTACAATCAACACCATCAAAGTTTTTGAGTTGCTCCATGTTGACCTATGGGGACGATACCACATTCCTACTCATGATGGTTATCACTGTTTCTTGACGATGGTAGATGACTTCACTAAGATCAACTTTTGACACAATTGTTAAGGTGCAAAAGTAGTGCCCTACAAATATTCAAAGCTTTTGTGTCACTTGGTGAAAAACCAATTTCAGACCAAACTGAAAATTATCAGATCTGATGGTGGTCTAGAGTTCACCTCTTCTGAAGCCACTCATTTTTTCCAAGAGAAAGGCATAATACACCAAAAATCTTGTCCCTACACACCTTAACAAAATGGTGTAGTTGAAAGAAAACACAAGTATCTTCTTGAGACAATAAGAGCACTCTTATTTCATTCCAAATTGCCCATGAAATACTAGGGAGAGTGTATCCTCACAGCCACTTACACTATTAATAGATTTCCTTCAAGGATTTTACAGAATAGAACTCCTTATGAATTGTTATACCATACAAAGGCTACATACTCTCACCTTATTAGCTTTGGATGCCTATGTTTCCCTACCACCTTAAAAACTCATTAAGATAAGTTTGAACCAAGGACAATACCACACATATTTGTTGGATATCCTTTCAATATAAAAGGATACAAGGTTTTAGATTCAGCTACCAAAAGAGTTCATGTATCTAGAGATTTTATTTTTCATGAATCTGCATTTTCTTTTGTATTGGCTCCTAATGGTTCTAGTTTTGCTTCTATTCTAAAACTTTTGTCTCACAACTCTAATAACTCTACTTGCATGCCTAACTCAACCAACATTTTTTATAATTATGAATTACTGGACACTAACACATCCCATGAATTTAGTACAGATCAAGTAATCACTGACACTACTGATAACACAGTCTCCACTAAAGCTCCTGATGTTCAACCTCCCATCAACATATTAACCACCTCACAACCCATACCTGAACCTACATCATCTTTTGATAATGTACCTACCCTTAGAAGAACAACTAGGTCTCTGCATACCCCCAACTACTTGAAATAATATAATTACAACCTACCTAAACTGCATTCCTCTTTAAATACCTCCAGTTCACCTCACTCACTCACCTCATTTTTATCCAACCATGATAGTGTTTGCTTCACCTCTCTATATTTTGATAGTCAGCAGTTGATTGAAATTATTTCACATGACTCTGAACCTTCTTGTTATGAGGAAGCAGTATTGTATCCTGCTTGGCAAGATGCAATGACACAAGAATTTGAAACATTATATCCAAATAATACTTGGGAACTGGTCCCTCTACCCTAAGGAAAGAATGCAATTGGTTGTAAATGGGTGTATAAAATCAAATACAAGGCAGATGGTAGTGTGGAAAGGTATAAAGCCAGAATAGTGGTAAAGGGGTACACTCAGCAGGCTGGGATAGATTACAATGAAACTTTTTCTCCTGTGGTAAAGATGATTACTGTTAGGACACTCATCAACTTGGCTGTCAAGAGGGGGTGGAATTTGTATCAACTAGATGTTAATAATGTCTTTCTTCATGGTGACTTGAATGGGGAAGTGTAAATGAAATTGCCCCAAGGTTTTGCTGTGGGCAGTCAAAATGTGGTGTGCAAATTGAAAAAAGTCAGGTTTGGTTTAAAACAGGCTAGTAGGCACTAGTATGACAAGCTGGCCAGCAGCCTTTGTTCAAAAGGTTACACACATTCAAATAGTAATTATTTATTGTTTCATAAGAGAAAGGGAAGCTCTTTAGTGTTTGTTGTCATTTATGTAGATGATGTGATTTTAACTGGAACTGATCAGGAGGAAATCAACTCTTTGAAATCCTTTTTGAATGATCAATTCAAGATAAAAGATCTTGGTAGACTGCATTACTTCTTGGGATTAGAAATATTGTACAGACTTGATGGTATCATTATTTCACAAAGGAAGTTCACTACTGATTTGCTAAAGGAGTTTGACTCTTTGAACTGCAAAGTTGCTACATCACTACTTGATTTTACTGAAAAATTTAGGGCCACTGATGGGAAGCTATTATCAGATCCCACTCTTTTACAGAAAGCTGGTAGGGAAGCTTAATTTTCTCACAAATACTAGGATTATTAGCTTCAACTGTGCACCAACCTCACCAAAGGAACCCCCCCAAATGTTTTCATGCAAACAACCTAGGCCCACTCTAAGACAACAGCATTAACCATTTCTTAGATACCTGAGACAGGATCCTACAATGGGAATTTTCATCTAGAACAAGCCTGAACTTACCATCAGTGCATATGGTGACTCAGACGGGGCTGCATGTCCTGATTCAAGGAAATCAGTTAGTGGTTATTTAGTGCTTAACGGTGACAGTCCTATCAGCTGGAAGTCTAAGAAACAAGTCACAATTTCATTATCCTCTCCAGAGGCAGAGTCAAGAATTGTAAGACAGGTAATTAGTGAGATAGTGTGGCTTGAAAAGTTACTAACTGAATTGTGTGAATATTTCCCCTTGCCAATACAGGTCTTCTGTGACAGCCAAGCTACAATACACATTGCCAGGAATCCAGTGTTCCACGAAAGGACCAAACATATAGAGATCGATTGCTACTTTGTTAGGGATAAACTTCAACAGGCCCTGATTACACTTCATGACATTTGCACAGATTCACAATTGGTAGGTATTTTTACAAAGGCTCTGACTATAGTCAAGCATGCTACACTTTTGAACAAGTTGTCTGTAAACTCACTTACTTCCAACTTGAGAGGGGTGATGAGAATATAATTTAGTTATTACTGTTTAGTTTTAACCGGTCCAGTGTCACAAGTTAGTTTAACCCTGTTTTTGTTTTTCATTTAATTGTATTTAGAGTTAGTATAGGAAAGTCACTTTTACGTACAGTTTGTTCGCTAGCTCTGAGTTTGTACCTATATACATATATAGGATCACATGTAATAGTCTCACTCACTTTTTTTCCATTTTAATAAAATACATTCTTCATGAATTTTTTCCAGAACCTTCTTCTTCTTCTGTAACATGAATGTGCAAGGATTATCACATGAAATTCATCTAATTTACTAGAGCTAAAGAAAGATTGTCTTGTATGTCAATGTCTATTCAACAACAACCAAACAAATTGATAAAATTTTTTATTGTGACGGACTCTTCACTTGTATATCCCGAAATGACCTTAGTTGCGATCTTCAAAAATACAAACTACCTATGGAGTCCAAACACTCATTTGAGTCTGAGCAACATGGATTGTAGTATACCTAAATGACAATTTCACTATAAAACATGATAACTATTCACTCCTATTATGAAAACAATAACCAATGAATATAAAACTCAAAAAAGCATCATAAACATGTGTAGACAACAACTAAAATAAATATTTTTAAAAGACTGGAACCTTGTCTCTAAAAAGCTGTTTGTTGAGGACATCAGCTAAAGACCACATCTATCAAGTCTGGAACTGTATTTTTATTTATCAAACCACCACATTGTGCTGGAATTAGTTGTTGTGTTTCTTTTGTTATACCAACACATTCCACTAAAACTATTCCTTCTGTTTTCTCCTCAACTTGTTGTTCTGTTTTTCCCCTTACATGAACACATTTCTTTGTTCTATGTGGAACAAAACACTGCTTCACTGAAGCAAAACAGACCAACATGAAGAATACAACTAGTTTTGGTATGTTGGGGTTATGCAATCTTCCTTAACTGTAAAAAAGAAACAAGATTATCATCAATATTCAATTAAAAATGCATATATTTGTAGGTTTATGGAAGACTTATTTAGCTAAGTGAAGTCATGCAGGGAAAAATGTGTAGAGTATATACGAATAAAACGTCTACATTTTCATATTTCTGCAGGGTTGTCGCCGAAGGAACTCCAAAAGGTGTCGGTGTCGGAGAAGAACACTTAGTTGCTGGGAATATTTTCTTAGAAAAAATGGGAATATTGATTTGAATAAAGAAGCATGGGGAATACTGTAGCTGTCTTTTCACACTTTAGTTTACTACTTACCTGAAAACGGGACTGATTTGTTTTCACCCACAGCACCTATCACCTACAACCATTATAACTCTTCCAATACATGCTACATGGTTAGACCCTGTTTGCTCACGTGAGATTTGATATTTTGTTCCAAAAAAATATTTTCGCCGAGAAAAGTTTTGCCATAATTTGGCCACAACCATAAAAGGACTATAAACTAGTTTATTTTTAAATATTTTTATCCTTTAAGTTAAATATTAAATATATTTTTTAATTATATTTTTAATGCATTAAAAATAATTGATGAGATTAAGACAAATGTCCAAATGACCCCCTAACCTATTAGTCAATTCTCAACTAAGCACTAATACTCTGCGGGGGTCCTATTATCCCTCCCCCCTAAATCTTTTATTTTTGATATTTTATAACCCTTAAACGCTGATCTTCTATCATTAACCATACATATGCACATGCTTGTATACACGCGCAGGGCCTACTCCTGTCACTTTTATTTTCTTCATATTTCATATCCAATGCCTAAACTCCTCCATCTTTACTATGAATTTCTTGAGAAAAAAAATCCCCCACTTCCTTTATTTTTCTCTTTAAGTTAGTATGAATAGTTCTAACTTAACGTTCTCTTCGGTAACGTTTGCCTGAGGGTTAGGACCACGTTTCTGGAATCTGCAAAATCGAGCAATAATGCCCCTCTTGTCCACCAACAAAGCATGGGTCCCTTTTCTTGAACTTGTTGATTTTGTGCTTGGTGATTTTCACTATATTTTTCTTGGGAGGTCTACCATTATTTTTCTTATTTTTTTTTCTTCTTAAGGCCTTTATGAGTATTTTTTTGTAGTTTAAGAGTAAGCATTTTTCAAGTAATAATTTTACCTTCGATGTGATGTTTGTTTCTCTTCTATTTGTAAAAGTGCATCTTTGCACTTTGCTTCTATCTTCCTGCAGATTTTTCATTATTACGGTTTAAGAGATGGTTTTTGTTTTGTTTTGTGGCGCAATAGTTTTTTTTTTTTATGAAATCCCTTCCAAGAAGGTGAAAGTTTAATCCACTATGCCAAACCACTAGGTTATCTCAATTTTAATCTCTTCGGACCTAAGCTCAACCAACAATCATGATGAATTTCTTGAGCTTGATCTACCATTGATGTGTTTGTCCACCTTTGGATGGAAACGAAAAAATCCACTACTTCATATTTTTTTCGCTTCAAAGCTCTCGGTATCATACTTTCTTTCTTTCCTCTGTAGTGCCTTCCAAATTTTCTTTGGACTAGAAGTAAGTTCTATTATAATACTCATAAAAATTTTTAGATAGACAATTAAGGAAAGATAATAACCGACACTTATAGGAATCACACCATCATATTTTTTTCTTTTTCCACTTTCTCTAGATGAGAATAGTTTCATCACATTCATAGTGGTGTGATGGCTTCTTTATTTGGATTTCTCTCAGTAATACATAAGAACATTGAGAGGACCTAAGTAGAAAAGTACTTATTTCCCTTCCGATCTCTTGAACATGGTTACCATTGAACCGTAAGGGGCTTGTTAAGACTCCCATCTTGACATCGCTATTTTTTTCAATTGTAGTCATCTTTGAATCTCTTTAAAATTGTTAGTGAAAAAACATACAAGTAATAAAATTGAAATATCACAATTGCAATCAAATGAAGAATTGATCTTTTCTGGTTTAGGCGCGGATATCTCGCTCTCTTTACGAGATTCAGTCCACGCATAAATGTTTTTTTGCCTGCCTGTCCATCGAGTGGTTTTCTCTTTACTTGGTCCCCAACCCAAGATACAACAGTCTTCACAAAGTTATAGCTCAACAACTCTGGACAAGAGTTGAGATTCCAAAGCTCCACAAAAAAAAGAACACCTCCCTTCAACTAATAAGTAACCTCTTTTTAAGATTACTCTTTCAACTCTTTGTTCTCTTGTGATTTGTGTTTGTATCACAACAAATGAAGACCCACCACTATTTTTTTTACTACAAGAAGTCTTCCTAGCATGAATTGGAAGTAATGGAGGTAGTAAAAATGAAGATAATGGTCGTAGGATTTCATAGATTACATAGGTTAGCAATAGGAGGTTACATAGGTTTACAAAAAGAGTAATGGAGGATTAAGAATAAATAAAGTGATGGACAACCAATGCCTAATGGATGAGGTAAGCAGCTATTCAATTCCAATGTTTATTGAAATGTTTTATCTCCGACATGAATTCAACCAATAAAGCCAAAGGATAATGGCATTAACATGGCTAGACCAATCAAAGATGATAGTATGTTAAATGGCAGTTAAAACAACAAATGCCTGGACCAATGGTATTCTTATAACTCCAAAAAAATCAATTATAAAACTATGTTAAATATTAATGTTAAAAATGACTAATAACCTAAATAGACAATAAAGCTCATTAACATTAATGTATTTTTTAAATTGAGTACTAGAGATGTATACAATATTTTTTGGATAAAAATATTGATGGAGATTTTTCATTGAAAAATAATGATAACCAACAGAACGGATACTAAAGTTTCTTTAATAAGTTTCAAATAATTTTTTTATAAAAAAACAAAGACAAACGTCTTCGTAGTTCCTCCCCGATTATAAATAATGACAACAACAAAATTTGTTGAAGCATGAACTTAATCAAAGTTCCATAACATATATATATATTTAAAAAAAATGTTTGTTTGAGATGAATGTTTAAAATATTAAGTTTACATAGTTTGAGCATACATTGCTATTATTTTGTCCCTAAACTTGTATTTTTTTTGAAAACTAAACGAATTATAAAATTAAGTAAATTTTAATTATTTTATTATATCAATAATTTAAATAACATTTTACATAATTTTTTAATATAATATAAAATAGTTTACTAATAATAGTCAAAACTCCAAACGCTCTAGTTCATCTGTATCAACCCAAGATAACAAACCAAAAAAGTCAAGCATTAATATTGTCGTCTTGTGCTCCTGTGTTATGCCAATTTGATGATTTGAGAATCATTACTTATATTTGTTATTTATATGAGTTCTAATTAATTACGTAATTGTAATAATTATTATGTTTAAAAAATTAAGCTATATATAAAATTAAAAATATAATTTGAAATATTTCAATAACGACAATTAAAACTCAAAATACTTTAGAATTAGTAGACATCGACACATTATAAAAATACTTAAACTCATATGGTTCATAAGCGATGATCCCATTTAACAACCAAAGATAATTACACATAATGTTGTAGTTTTGCATATTTGCTAATTATTATGTTTTCTAAAAACTAAACTACATATTTAAATACTTAAGTGATATCCCTACAGCTAAGAGTATTTCAAAAAAAAAAACAAAGAAAGTGTTTACACATTAATATTGTAGTCTTGCGCTTCTATATTATACTGACTATATAATTTATGAATTATTACTGATATTTGTTATTAATATTATCTCTTATTAAATAATTTTATTAATTATTGTGTTCAAACAATTTTAATTATATATTATTAGTTTTTAATATAATGTAAAATATTACTGTAAAAACAGTCAAAACTCAAAACACTTTATTAGAGAATCAATATAATATATATATATATATATATATATATATATGTTGACACCCAATTTTGGCCTAACTTTTAGAAAACTCGTGATTTTTGGAGCGTTTTTTATGTTTAATAGCAATTATGGTCCGATATTTTAAAATTCATACATTTTAGAGTCAAATAACAAAAAAAAAAATTGCCTTCTTTCCCACATTGTCACCTTCAAACAATTTTTCCAATTTCACAATAGTCCCACATCGGTAGTATTACCCCTTTTTGAGGCATTTATGGATTTCTTATAAACCCACTTCCCATTCAAATATTTTAGAGAGGATTTGGAGGGGACAACAAAAGAATACTCATTAAAATTTGAGAATTCTTGGTTTCCCATAGTTAAAAATTTTAAAGTGTGGTTTTTTGTTGGTTTTTCGAGTTGAGGAGGTGGAGTCCCGTTTCTCTTTCAAACCGGAGTTCAGGTTTCGCTGTCCAGAAACCAGGTAAATTTTTTCTTAGCCTTGTTTTAATTTAATTTCCCACTGTTTTTGTTTTCCCTGTTTTATTATTGTAGCTTGTTTTGTTTTTTTATTTTAATGTAGTTCTAAAGTCAATTATATTTGTGTTTTATTGTAGTTTTAATATTAGCCCAAGAATTCCAAAAATTCACAAATACATTCGCTGTTTTATTGGATTTATTATTAGCTATTTTTTAAAATTGTTATTCCAACTATTTGCTATGTTACTTTTCCAGGGTTTTGTTTATTATTCCTCTTTTTAATGTTATTTTAATGTCTTTAATATTATGTTAGTGTTGTTTCCATTTCTAAATTATGTTTCTTTTAGTTTTTGTTGTTTTGTTTTCCATATTTCTTCTGGGATAAGTTTGTTATTTTTTTTGATGTTCAGTTTATATATTTTATATGTTGAAAAATGTCGATGAAAATCTATCCGCGGGTTTTTAGATGGGCTTCACATTTTTAAAGACGGAAAATTTACAGTTTCTATTATAAATTGTGAAAGGAGGGTGGCCTATGAAAAATCTATCCGGTCGGGTTTAGAGTGCCTTTTACATTTTACAAGATGAAAAATTTAATCAGTTTTCATTATACTATTGTTCAATGGCCAAGGAAAAGTTTTGAGGCTGTTCCCAATATTAAAAGAATGAACATCTAATCCATTTTATATATAATTTTAGTTGTTGGAATTGGCCAATAGAAAGAAATTACCGTCGATTTCCAGGCTTCCCATTTCATAAGAACGAATTTTTATCTTAAGAAGTTATTATTTGAGTTATTCATTTTTAGTTATATTTATTTGACCTAACTCTTTGTAACTAAGGTGGGGGGGTTCCCCTTTTTTTTTGTTTTTTTTTTTAAAAACAGGTACACCCGAGGTGGCTTTTCCTTGAAAAATTAATTCAAAAAAGTTCGATTATATTATATTTTTTTATTTTTTGTAATATGACGTTAGCAAGCCTTAGGCCGATGATTATTATTTTATTTTTTATATTGTATTTTTATTATTTGTATTTATTTTATTCCTTCCTCAATTTGAAAAAAAACAAAATAATGAATTTCAGTCGGTGAACCGACCCTTTGTGAATTCGGAAGTTGCCTCACCCCTCCCTTCCGGGATATTTAAAACCCCTTACCTAGACTCGAATTGGTTTCAAACAGATCATAATTGGTTTCCTAGTTTTTCCCTACAATGGGGTGGCGACTCTTTTCAAAACTCGTTTATTTTTGAACTTGTTAAAATTGAATCAATTAATATATTTTCGAGTTGCCGCGATGTTTTTCGCTATTTTGAACAGAGTAGGTATTAAACGAATGGCGACTCCGCTGGGGAGTTAAGAGGTTTTAACCAATATGAATTTAATTTATTTTTTTTTCAAATTGGAGGAAATTTTTTGTTCTATTGTTTATTTTCTACGTTGTATTTTTAATATTTTCTTCTTATTTGTTTATTATATTTTTATTCAATTATTTATTTTATGGTGTCTCTATTTTTATTGCATTTCCATGACATAATTTCCGTCAGATGACATTAGTTTGGGCATTAGTCAAGGAAAGTAACGTGGCTTACCATGAATTCCTTCGAAAAACACACCAGTCTAATCTTTGGTAAGTAATAAACGCATGTTGGCTTGCGGTCATCCAACTCGTTTATTAGCTTCACCCCCCCGTGTCTGTCCGACTGGGTAAACCGTCCACTTCTATACTAACAATTCTTAGTCACCCGAGGATAGAGCAAAAAATCATTTACAATTTAAGCATCAGCCTAAGATGACTCAACCCCAAGGCGTGTTGAGTCATTAGAAGACCCCTTGAGTTCCATAATGGTTTTTTCTTCTAGCCTAACGGACGGCCATAATTGTGTGGTAAATTTGAAGGAATTATACTTGGTTTGAGAAAATCATTGTCCTCATATTGTAGGCTTAGATTATCGTTTTTATATAAGTTAAAGAAAGAGCTTCACAAGCTACTAGCCTATTCGAAGTTGTTGACCTTGTGAAAAAATTACAAAAAGCCAAGACAGAAGAAGGATCTTTCGTGGAGCATAGTTTGATAGGGTTGTACCCCTGATGGGTGGGACTGATTTACTTTTTATATTTCCCCTATTATATATTCTCATTAGTTTTATTCATAAATTTTGTATAAATTTGAGTTTTGGGCAATGAAATATTTCAAATGACGTATACATCCTTCAAATTGATAGGCCTACCTCAGGCATAAACGTGTCACATAGTTGTATAGGACGCGCAATAATTGGTTTGTATGCTATTTGATAATCATTTCAGTTTGGTCTTTATTAAAGTGTCTTACCATGTGTTTTAATTCATTATTTGTGGGGTGATATTTTTGTATTTATCTATCATGTACAGGAACTAACACTCTTACATTTTGAGTCGTTCTTCTTCCATCACACCACAACACAATCACCAAGCACATGAAGACATCTAACAAATTGGATTAGTTCGAATTCATAAATCATTAATTTGTCCAAAGTTGCAAGAGAACAAGAGGATTACGAAATTTTTGAGTCCTTGCATTTCTCAATTATTCAATGAACATATAAATCCCGGGAGTCTTTGACTATAATGAGGTGACACCCACTTATTTTATTATTTTTTGCATTATGATACGCTCTCACATATTTCCATATTTTTGTAGGATAAAAAACCGTCCCCGACATCAGTTTCGGGGATGGTCATAACTATTTTTGGATCCGTGAAATTGGAAGAGACAGAGTCAAGAAAACATTCAAAAGAGTACAACAAATCATTACTATAGAAATTCGTAGTTTCCATTCAACACAAGTATAAATACTACGATTCAGAGACTATAAAACATATTGGTGCAAAAAAAAAAAAAAAAACACTTCATGACTACAAATTTTAGTGCGCATAACCTAAGGGATTTCGTTGAGTTTTTCCAAATCTTTAATTAATTATATATGCCATATCCTTGTCGAACTAAAGAACGCGTACCTGATTCTCATTTTGGTGAGATACGTCTGCACCCTTCTCGGGGTTCGGTATAATCTTTCTAAAAAAAAAGATTATGTTAAAAGTTGTTTGTGCCTAATTTTCCCAGTCAATCTGGCGAACTAACTAAAACGCGTCAACCCTGATTCTCATTTTACTGAGATACGTAGGCAACCCGTCTTGGGGTTCAATTATTTCTTCTCAAAACAAAATTTCTTTTCTAAAATTATTTTGTGGCATATTTTCCAAGTCATAATCTGCTTGCAAGAACTACGGCGTACCATGATTCTCATGTTAATAGATACGTAGGCAACCCCTCTCGGGTTCGGTAATCATTTTTTTTCAAAAAAAAAATTGTCTGTACAACTGTTAGAGTCATTTCTTAAGCTCGGTTTGGGGACTATATGTTAGACATGTAAATATATTCGATATGATTGAAAAGACTGACTTTGCGGTAACTATAGATTCTCGTGGTACCCGTTTTATCTCTGTACTTTGTGATGCTTGAAAATTCTCTTGCATGCAATCAAGATAAGAATAAAACTAACCTTATGTTTTCATGTGCATTGTGTGGTGACGATTTTGATCAAAGTTCAATTGTGTTACATTTTACTAGAACTTGAAACCTGAATGTTTTTTTTCGAGGCGAAATCAATGAGTAATGGTTTGGTTTGAGAACGGATTGTAAGGCCCTTTTTTGAACCCGATTGTGCCTTTCAAAGCCTACAATTACATAACCCTATTTTTCTCCCCTTTGAGCCTGAAACCACCTTCATTTGGACAACACCACAATCTAACCACTAATCCTTTGAGTGCTTACGAGCACTTAATCCTAGTCTTGGGGCCCAACCTTTCTTGAGTGCACCAAGAATGTGCGAATTATAAGAGGAAGATTACATTTTGAATTTCCAAAAACAAAGATCTTTGAGTTCTCCCAAAAAAAAAGCAACAAAAGATCTCTAGATTAAAAGAGAGAAAGGACGAAAGAAAAGGTGGAAGAAATAAAGAAAGTTCAAGAATACCCTTACAGTCAGTGAAAGGAGTGAAGGAAAAAATACTCAACAAAAAAGAAAAAAATTATTATATAAAGAGTGAATAAAGAAAAGCTCCAACAAATAGAAATTCCAAAAGAAGAAAAAAAAGGAAGAACATAAAATCTCAAAAAATGATAAATGAAAAAAAAAAAAAGAAGGAAAGTGTTCAAAATGAGAATTCAAAGAAAATGAAAGGTTGAGAGAACAATGAAGAG
Organism: Solanum habrochaites; assembly: GCA_027704765.1. Lineage (NCBI taxonomy): Eukaryota > Viridiplantae > Streptophyta > Magnoliopsida > Solanales > Solanaceae > Solanum > Solanum habrochaites. Next base: position 17,105 of record JAKWJA010001030.1, on the reverse strand, counting down.
AGTCTAAACGTCCAAAGGCGTATTACCAATCATTAAGAGCACAATCTAATGTGACGCTCAAGGAGGAATTCAGTCACTTTTAATCTCAATAATATCCTACCCATTCCCTAAGCCCTTCGTTACAAGCATGACCATCCTACATGATCTCATTCCAAATGTTTTCTCACATTAGTGGAAGATTACATAAGGGTCAAGCATATGGATCACAGTTTGTGGTACAATTGAACATGCTTGTGAGTGTTAGGCTTTTGAAATGTCATATAAATCAAATGTTTCAATATGTGTGAAATAGGACTAGCTTTGTCCGTGAGGGACTTTGAAAACTTATGGATTGATACAGTCACAATCTTTGTTTGAACAAGAATGAACGGATCTTGTTGATCCTTAAGTATATTGAGGTACCAAAAACTTTGAAGCTGTAAGAATTACCTTAATTCAATCTTCAAAAAACAAAAAATTACCTTATACCTGCAATCTTAACTGTTGGTACCCAATCGTGGGTTAAGCATTTGACTTCTCATCGCATTTTTATTTGTTTGAAAAACAAAAGAAAAAAAAAAGATTAAAAAAAAATTGTCTTTTGAGTTTGTTTCCTTATAAAAGATGTTGTTAACTTAATCTTATAATGTGTTTAGACGCCTATTTTACTTGTCATTGGATTGTCCATATCCAAAATGTGATATGTCCTTGTTTTAGGTTTTTAATATAGCAAAGGAAACCATTTGAATACGTCATCAGTTTTCCATATTGTGATTTTCTACTGATAATCTTTCAGATTCTTTGCAAGTCACTCTCATCCACAAGAGGGGAACTACGTTTTGACCTTATCCTTCTTTTTGCCCATTGGGAAATACGTAGGCGCCACAAACGGCTCGGTCATATTCCCAGCAAGAATTTCCATCTCTCTTTTAATAATGGAAACTGGGACAGAATTTTTGAGAGGATCTCAAAAATATTCATTGAAAGTTGGACTTCTTTAACAAGTCGAACAGGACATTAATCGAGCCATCCACCCTCCGTTCAGTTGTGAACATTATCGAGACAACTCCACCTCATTTACAAGTTGTGAACATTATCTAACATCCACCTCGTTACAAAGTGGAACATTATCGAGTCATCCACTCGTTACAGTTGGAACTTATCCGAGGAAGAACTTCCTAAATGGAACCGGCTCTATTTTTCCTCTCTTCTTTTTCCCTCTCTTCTTTCCGTTTTGGTCTTCTTTCGCCTCCAGCCGAGAACTCCTCGCGTTATCTCTTTCGTCGCCGTCTCTTCCCTGCGAACCGCGTTCCCCTCTTGTCTTCCGCGCTCGCCTTCTGCTCTCTGTTCCCGTCGCTTCCTCCTCCGTTTCTCGTCTTCTCCTGTTTCTTTACGGCCATCCATGCCTCGTTAAAAGTCATGCATCGAGAGTCCCCAATTCATGCATCACTATCAATATTCCTGCCATCAACTCGTTAATATTCATGCATCGAGAGTCCCAATTCATGCACCACTAGTTAATAATAGTCTTCATGCCTTTGCGAGTTAATCTCATGCATTTGCTAGTCATTATTTCATGGCATCGACATAAGATTCAGAACTCACAGAAATTCATGCATCGCGAGAAGCATTTCATACCTCGCAGAAATGTCAATGCACCGCAAGAAGATTTCATACCTTGCTGTGTAATCGATGGGGGTGTGGGGTCACTCATATTCATGCATTGAGAGTCATTCATGCATCCGAGATGAATCTCATAACCTCGGAAAATTCATGCATCGCGAGAAGTATTTCATAACCCGTAAAAAAATTCCATGCAATCGCAGAAGATTTCAATACCTCGCAGAAAATTCTGCCTCGAGAGTTAATTCATTCATCATCGCAATTCGAGTCAATAAAAAATTTCATGCATCGCGAGTCAATATTCATCGCTCGAGAAGTTAATTTCATCGCATTGCGAGTCAATCTGTCATGCACTCGCATCATATTCATGCATCGCGCGTCAATATTCATGCAAATCGAGAGTTCAATATTCATGCATCGATAGTTTAAATTCATGCATTGCGAGTTACTATTCATGCATTGACGAGTCACTATTCCTGCAATCGCTAGAAAATTCCTACCTACCTCTCAAGAAAATATCATGCATTGCGAGTTCATATTCATAAGCATCGAGAGTCATTCTGCATCGCAGAAGAATTTCATACCTCTCAGAATCAGGCATGCACGAGAGATTTCATACCTCTCAGAAATGGTATTCAATCGCAACTGAAGATTTCTACTTTCGGAATCATGCATCACTAATATTCATGCATTGGAAGTCAATTCATTCATCAGAGAGATCCTCAATACCTGCGAAAATTCATGCATCGCGGAAGATTTCATACATTCGTAGAAAATCATGCATCGTGAGACGAGAAATTTCATAGCCTCTCAGAAAAATTCATGCCTCGAGAGTTAATTCATAGCTCGCGAAGTCAATATTCAATTGCATCGAGAGTCAATATTCATGTGCATCGAGATCCAAATCATGCATCGCAAAAATTCATTCATCGCGGAGAAGATTCCATCACCTCGCAGAAAATTCATTCATCCACGCAGTTAATTTCATACATCGAGAATTAAGATTCATGCACGAAGTTATTCATGCATCGCGTTAATATTCATGCATCAACTAGTTAATATTCATGCATTGCGAGTTAATATGACATGCATCGCGAGTAATATTCATGCATCGCCGGAATTAATATTCATGCCGTGGGCGAGAGGATTTCATACCCTCGCAGAAAATTCATGGCATCGTGAGAAAGATTTATACCTTGCAAAATGTAATGCAATCGCAAGATGATTTCATACTTGCGGAATTTATTGCATTGCGGGAAAGTATTCATGCCCCGCAGATGATCATCCACCGCGAGAACTTCATGCATCACTAGTTAAATTCATGCACAAAGAGTTAATTCATCCATCGCGAAAGATTCCATACCTCGCAGAAAATTTCCATGCAATCGCGAGAAGATGTCCATACCTCCAGAAATGTCATGCACTCACTCACTATTTACTTCAAGCATAAGAGAGTTTAATATTCCTGCATCAGAGTTAATTCAAGCATCTAGCGTTTAATATTCATGCGATCGAGAGTCATTCATGCCTTCACTAGTTTAATATTCATGCATCGAGGAGTCAAGTCAGCATCACTAGTTAATATTCATAGCATCGAGGTCCTTCATGCATCTGAGAGTCGATTCATGCATCCGAGTTCTTTCATGCATCACTAGTTTAATATTTCAATGCATTGCGAGTATATTCATGCATTGGTTAGTTTAATATTCATGCATCGCGGATTAATATTCATGCATCGCAAGTAAAATGTTTTTTAATCATCGGCGATAAGATTCACTTCCTCGCCAAAGTTTATACATATCGCAAGCAAGATTTCATACCTTGCAGAATTCATGCACTCTCAAAGGAAAAATATTATCCCCAACGTCAACGGACGTTAAAAATATCGAGGAGGAAAGTAAGTGTCGACACGATGGAAGACACTGTCCTCCCTTTTAAATTGCTTTTTAGCTGACGAGTTTTATCTCAGACTTTGTCAAGAGCATTTGAAGGATGAATTTCTTTACAAAAAAAAAAATCAAAAAAAAAAAGATTAAAAAAAAACAGTGTAAACTACTTCAACAAGGACGCAACCAATCAGGGAACCTTTTTGGAGACAGGTCTCGGATTAACTTCCTTTCCACCACATCGCAACCCGCACTTCTCTACAAAGGTCATGTTGTTTCGGATCAAATTGGGTTTTGTCATTTTCGTTGTCCACGATTATCTTATTTCTTTCATCAATCATACACAAACGAAGGGACAGCTGTTGACACCCATTTTGGCCTAACATTTTCAAAATTCGTAGATTTGGAGGCTCAGCAAGAGGTCTTCAGAAGGGGAGAGGGAGGAGGAGACGAGAAAGATGGGCGGAGCGGTGAAGGTGCCGTAGCGGGGAGAGAAGGTCAGAGTGGGTGAAGTAAAGGAAGGGAGGTGAATTTAAGGAATGGGCGGTGAGCATGCGGGAGTGGTGGGGACTGACAAATACGGTACGCCCGGGGTGGGAGGGACGACCACGCAAAAGAAAGAGTGCTAATAAGCATGACAGGTGAAATGAGGAAAGAAGGGAGCAAAGGCGGTAAGAGGTCAATGGGTGTGTGGGGGGGGGAGGGCGATTGAGACGAATAAGGTAGGGAAATGAAAGTTGAGATGCCGAGGAAGCGATTTATGGTTGACAGGCTGCAAGAAGTAGGGGGAGAATGTGTGAAAAGTCGGAGGACTCCCACAAACCAAGAGTAAGGGTAAGGGATACGGGATGAGTCCGAAAAGGGGGAGGGGGGATGTGGTGAGGTATTCAGGGAACGTCCTAAAGGATGAGGATGAATAGTAGTAATATATGAAAAGGGAGGATGGAGGGTTAAGACAACATAGGGAGAGGGGGGGGAAAGGAGTTAAAGAGACAAATTATTACTGATTTAACAAGCAATTTTGGTCCGATGATTTTCCTAAAATTCATGTCATTTAGAGTCACATACAAAAAAAATTGCTTTTCCTCCACATTTGCTCACTCTCAAATAATTTTCAATTTTATACATAGTCCCCGACATCGGTATTTTACGCTTTTTTGCGGATTTTTTGGGATTTCTATATAAACCCCACTTCATTCATATTTTTAGAGAGGATTTGGAGGGGGACTAAAAGAATACTCATAAAATTTTAGAATTCTTGGTCCCATCGTTCCAAAAATTATAAAGTGTTTTCTGTGGTTTTTATTTAATCCCGATTTGCGGAGGTGGAGGTCCGTCTCTTTCAAAACTCGGTCAGTTCCCGGTTTCGCTTGTCCCCGAACCCAGGTAATTTTTTTCTTACAGCCTTGTTTTACAATTTTAATTTTTCCCACTCTTTTATGTTTTTCTTCTTCTTTTTTTATATGTCGCTTGTTTTGTTATTAGTTTAATGTAGTTCTAAAGTCAATTAATATGTTATGGTTTATTTGTAGTTTTAATATTAGCATTAATTTTTACGATTCGGTGTTTATTTTTATTTATTTTGCTATTATTTTAAAATTTGTTAGTCAACTATTTGACCTATGTAACTTTTCCATCTTCAGGCGTTTATGTTTATTTATTCCTAATTTTATGTTATTTTTAAAATTTTAATATATTATGTTATGGTTGTTTTCCATTCTATTATGTTATTTTAGTTTTGGGTTGTGTTGTTTTCCATATTCTCCTTGGAGATAAAGTTTTTATATCTTTGTTGATGTTCAGTTTAATTAATTTTATATGTTGGAAATGGGGCCGATGAAAATCTCATCCGTCGGTTTATAGGCCTTCCTCCCCATTTTAAAATAAAACACGGAATATATAATCAAGTTTATATTAATAAATTGGTGAAAGGGCCGTGAAAAAATCTATCCGTCTGGTTTTATAGGCCCTTTCCTTTTTAAATAAAAAGACGAAAATTTAATCAAGTTTATATTATAAATTGTTAAATGGCCAAGGAAAAAAGTTTTACATAGGCTTTTTCCCCAATATTAAAAGACGGAAAATCTAATTCAATTTTTATAATACAGTTGTTAGTTGTTGGAATTGGCCGATGAAAAAACTCTCTCCGGTTTTTTGGAATGCCTCCCCAATTTTGAAAAGACGGAAAATCTACATTCAATTTTAAATTATAATTTTAGTTGTTGGAATTGGCCCGATGAGAAATTACCGTCGATTCTCCAAGGCTTCCCATGTCAATAAGACGGATATTTTTAATGTCTTAATTTATATTTGAGTTTATTCATTTTTAGTTATATTTATTTGACACTAACTCTTTTATATGTCTTTAACAGGTACATACCGAGGTGCTTTTTCTTGAAATTATTCATAAAAAGTTTCAATTATATTATATTCTTGTATTTTGTAAATATTGAACGTTTAGGGCAAGCCCCTTAGGCCCGATCGATTATTATTTTAATTGTGTATATTGTATTTTTTATTATTTGTATATTATTTTAAATTCTTCCTCATTTGACAAAAACTAATAAATGGAATTCAGTCGTAGTAACCCACAATTTGGATCTGAGTGTGCCTAACCCCTTCCCTTCGGAATATTTTAAACCCCTTACCTAGATCGATTGGTTTCGTAGAATCATAATTGGTTTCTCTCGGTTTCTAAAATTAGGTGGACGGACTCTTTCAAAACTCGTGTTATTTTAGAAACTTTGGTAAATTGAAATCATTAATAGATTTTTCGAGTTTTGGGGGCCCAGCGACGTTCGCCTATTCTTTGACAGAGTTTGGGAATGTAAACAATATATATATATAGCTCTATATACTCTCTATCTCTATTACTCTACTCTATCGATCTATATATATATATCTATATATATATATCTCTACTATCATATCATATGTCCTCCGACGACTTCAATATACATAGTAACTATCAATCCTACTTAATTACACCTAACCATTTGTATGCTATATATGTTCAATCAAAGATAAGACCCTCTATATTTTAAAAACAAACATTCACATCTTCTATTTTATAAAAATCATACAAGTTTTATCCACCAATAATGTTGTTTTTAACTTCCTAAACGAAATATAAACATTGTATAGAATGAATGTTCTACATAAATGAAATTCTATCTAACTAATTATATATACATAATTTTAAAATAAGAAATTATATATGATAAATATTGCATTTAAATAAAATTATAAATAATGTACGTATTTAACTTAAAAGAAAGTTATTGCTAGCCGTTGATGTATTTTATTAACTAATTTATATCACTTAACGTTTTAAAAAATATTTTTTTTTAAATCAAATGCGTGAATGAAAATTTTATTTCTGTTTAAAATTTTGTGAGAATAACTTCACAAGAACTACTTTTTTTTTTTTTTTTTATAATTTTAGTTATCGTCTTTAAATCGTTACATTGTATTTCTTATCCCATCCCACTTTTTTCCTAGTTCCTGGCACATATTAACTCATAAAGTTTAAAGTTCTTAGCATTTTTTCTTCGACGAGTAGGCCATAGAGTGCGTAAGTATGTTCTATTTTAAGAATCATGAAGAGTGTCTGTTTCACAACATTGCAATAGCTTTGCCTACGGGCTAGAAAAGGTTTTAATATAGGAATTACTTTATATACAAAAAAATACTGAATAAGCTGCTACTCTCAAAAATAGCGATTTTTGTTCTTGTTTCGTCATTTCACTTATAGATTGTTTTATTGGAGGCATAAAGTAGATATTTATTTTTGTTGTTTCTTTTTTAATTTACTCCACATTTTAAATATTTTTAAAAAAGAGTCAAGAGAATTTTTGTTTTAAAAAAGGTAAGGTAAAGAAGTAAAATGACGAAAAATTACAAGAAAAATGAACTTGACGAAGAAACAAAACTGTTAAATATTTTATTAGGTAGGATCCAAAAAAATAATCTTATCAAAATAATAAATGTTTTATTCAATTTACTAGAGAAAAGTCAGCCGTAGTTTTATTTCTTTATTTTGAATAAAAAGGTTATAGCTGTCTTTTTAAAATTCTGGCCAAAATTTTATGGCTATTTATCTCATTTTGTTCCATCAATAATAGAAATATAAGGTGTGTTTGGTATGAAGAAAAATATTTCTGTAAATGTTTTTTCACTTTTGTCATGTTTCGTTGGGACAAAAATTTTGAAGAATGTTTTTCAAGTCACTCATTTCCTCAAATTCAAGAAAAAATGATCTTCTTCCCCTTCAAAAAAGTTTAAGTGAAACATTTTTTCCAAAACTTCATCCAACTTTAAATTACATTTTTTTAAAAAAACTCAATTTCCTAAAAACATTTTCACTTTCAAAAAATTTATTATTTCACTACCCCTCCCCCTCCCCCGATCATCCTCACGCTCCCCTCCAAAAAATTAAATTGTTTTTAAATTTTTTTTTGCATTTTAATTTTTTTCACCCTATCAGGAACCCTCCACCCCCACACTACCTACCCTGGCAGAGCATCCCCTCTCCCCCCCCCCCCCGCCCCTCTAAAAAAAGAATTTGTTTTTTTATAAGATATTTGGAACCTTCAAACTTTTCATTTTCTTCACCCCTTCTCCTCATCTCCCCCCCCCCCCCCCAAGAAAAAAAAAATAAATATTTAAGTTTGTTTTTAAAAAAGATTTTCACTCATAATTTCAATTTTTTCACCCCTTCCCTCGACCCCCCCTACTACCACCCCCCCCCCCAAACCACCAACCACCCCCCCCCCCTCCCAAAAAAATTATCTTAACAAATATTTTCGACTTTAAATTATAATTTTTTGTCACCCCTACTCTTCGAGTTTTCCCACCTCACCTCCCAAATTAAATTTTAACAATTTGTTTTTTTAAAAAATTTTTCATTCAACTTGCATTTTTTATTTTTTCACCCCTCCTCCACCTCTCCCTCAACAACTCCCCCCCCCCCCCCCCCCCCACCCTAAAAGAAATTAATTTTATTTAACAAAATCTTTTTCAACTTCAATTTTTGTTTTTTCATTTTCACCCAACCCCCTACCAGTCCACCACCCCCACCACCCAAATAAAAAAAAAATATTAATTAAAAGCGTTTTGTTGTTTTATAAAAAATCTTCCCGCTTTCAAATTTTTTATTTTTTATCAACCCCTACCTTGACCCCCCCTCCCCCACCACCCCACCTCCCAAAATAAATTTTTCAATTTTATTTTTAAAAATATTTCTTCAAATTCAATTTTTTGTTATCATCACTCCCTACTAGCCCACCCCCCCCCCCCCCACTCCCCCAAAAAAACATATTTTTTAAAAAATATTTTCAATTTCAAAAATAAATTCCTACTCTAGTAAAAATAAAAGATATTTCTGCAACAATATTTTCCATTCATTAAATCAACACTAAAATCATTTTACTAAAAAAATTTTTCTACTACTAAACCAAAAGAGATAAGTACATAAATCTGCTTGTTTTCCAGAAACATTTTTCCCTCTTTATACCAAACACACCCATAAGTCATCATTGAAGTTATCTTGACACATCTTAATTTTGCAACGTCTTATTACCTCACTAAATAATTTTGAACATATATTATTATATTATTATTTTATTAGCCTCAATTTTTAAGAAACAACTATCATGCAGAAATCATTACATGACGCGTGTTAATTTAATTTAAAATTTTAATTTTTTTTTTCATTTTAAGTTCTTCTCTTTATTTTTTTCTCTCTTACTTTTTAATTTCATCTTAAATTCTACTTCATCTTTCACTCCACTTTCAAGTGATTTATCCCTCCATTTCTTATGTTTTCTTCTCATCATCACCCCACCCCTTACGTCAAGTTGATCTGATCTGCCATTTTTTTTCTTTCTTTTCTTTTTGTTCTCTAGAAAAATTCTTTATTTCAACAATTTTTTTTATAAAGAATAATGCATACTATTTTCTAGACTTTAATGAATTATTGATAAATAAATTAATTATTTTTCTTTTAGAGAAACTTAAATATCTAAAGTTCATCAATTCTCTCCTTTTTTTTAGTAAATAAATCCCCCGTTCCTCTCCACCCACCCCTTGTCTAGTTTGCTACCTTTGCCGTCATAATTACATTTTTCCATAAGACGCACAATGATTTTTTTTCAAAATTGAAAGACACATTTTCGCTCTCCATTTATTATAGACATCGATAAAACACTATATGATACTTCTTAATCAATATTGAATCCTAATTGATTTACAAAATTAAATTTGAAACTTATGAAAATAGTATTGATAAAATTTGTAAAGTTTTAAGAGAGTAACGCTAATAAGTATTACAAAGAAAAGGTGAAGTTGTGCTAAATATGATGACATTGAAAGTAAAAAGTTTTAATGGAGATGACAATTAATTTTTGATGAAGGAAGAAAGAAAGAGAAAAAATATTAAGGAAAACAAAGTTAAAATAATAAGAATTTTTTTATGTATTTTAATAATACCATTTGTAACAATACAATTTATTAAATCCTTTGTAGGTTACTGTCACTCTCGTTAACTTCAGGTGGCATCAAAAAAATTTGTTAATAATATCAATTCAAGACTATTTAGTGGGGTAATAGGACGCTCGCATAGTTAAGCTTTTTTTTTTTTTAAAAAAAATGAGGACAAATTCAGATGTCACTTTATGTCTTTTGTCAAAGTTTAATCAATTAATTTAACTGTTCACCTAAGTGTTTTAACGAAAAAGTAAGGAGTCGTTTGGTAGTCCGCCGCATTAAAATAAATAGTCCATTTATTATATATGGTATTATTTAGTACTATGTTTGGTAGGAATTTGGGTCTATGGATATTAATTCATGATTTAGTTATATCTCCTACATGGTATTATATGATGTAGGCTTAAGTCATCTACAACTACTTAAAGTTGTTTGTACATTTCACTTGAACACATCAACTAAGACTTGTACCTATTGAACATCTCTACAACTTCAAATTGATACCTATTAGACATTTTTCTTAATATTAACCCCAAATATTAAGTGAGTGAGATACATTCTGTCACGACCCAAATCGGATCGCGACTGGCACCCACACTTATCCTCCTATGTGAGCGAACCAACCAATCTTCAACCTTACCAACTTTCAATGTAATATCAATACTGAAGTAATGCGGCAGCTTTAAACGCATTAATAAAACCAATTCAATAACTTCTAAAAATTCAACAATCTAATTATTACAACTCCAACCCAAAATCTGGAGTCTCACCAACAAGAACATCTATGCTCACATTACTAAACTAAGAGTATGTCTAAAACTCAAATACCCAAAAGCTATTCCATGATGCCGGACTTCAAGGCATCAAGACATTAGGAAGAAGAATCCAGTACCAGCCGAAGCGTTAGGCTCCCCCTTGGAATCCGTGTAACGAAGACTGGCTAGAGTTTGCGGTTGAGTTGAAGACGACGGTATGTGTGTTGCAACTCCACAATAACACACGAAGAAAACATCAAAGTAGGGGTCAGTACAACACAAGTACTGAGTAGGTATCATATCGGCCAACTCAAAATTAATAAACCAATATATCTCGATACATCAATAAAAATCACCTAATATTCTTAACAGGTGATAGAAACAATATAAACCAAACATCATTTATAAGTACCTAGACACACCTACGGCCATTTCACCATGCGGACTCACGCCTCAATACCATACTCAATTTGGGAATTTAGGTCATTAGAGGTTAGTGTATTAACATCTTGTCAAGATTCTTAATCTTTATTCCTCTTGTGTCGGTACGGTGACACTAACGCTCCCCTAGACTACTATGTGTCGGTACGTGACACTAAGCCGATCACCCTAAATCTAGCGTGTCGGTTCGTGACAACCGATCCCCTAAATCCTACGTGTCGTTTCGTGACACCCGATCCCCCTACTTCTACGTGTCAGTTCGTGACACGCGAATCGCCCTAATTCCTACGTGTCGGTCGTGACAACCGATCCCCCTATCTCATTCTTATCATTATCAAGCCTTCCTCTTACCAAGGCTTCAATCATGTAACAAGGATAGGTTTTTTATCAAGATTTGGGATTCTAGCTTCTCATCATGCTAATTCACATCAAATCATATATATAAAATCACATCATGCATGCAACACCCTTAAGCATATAGAAGACTTTATAACTACACTTACCCCAACATTTATCCGTTCGCTTATTAAAGTTTAGCGACGATAGCATAAAAACCATAACCTACCCCGTCCACCGAAGATTCGGATCAAGCAAGCAAATGCCCAAGTTTCTTGTTGTCCTCTTGTTCCGTTTTCTCTCTCTTTTTCTTCTCTCTTTGTTCTTTTCTATTTTTCCTTATTCAAACCCTCTTTCTTTTACCCTTAAAATCAATATAATTAAGTATATAAATATGACACTATAACCCACTAATTCACTGAGGATTTACCCTCTTTAACCCCCCAAGTAAATTAGACTTCTAACCATTAACCCACCACTTTACATAATTACAAGCAGGAAAAGAGTCCAAACGCCCCTTAAATAAATTAACCAGAATCCACCCACCCAGCCTAGGATTTTGCACAGCCTGTGCTGGGCCATCGTGCCTGCGACGGTCCGTCCTGCTTGTCCCCGTCAACACACGATAACGAAACTGATTTTAGTGAATGGCCTGTTGACGGTCCCGTCGTGGACACGAGTTCCGTCCTTTGGCCCCCCCCCCCCCCCATTCGCGTCGTGTACGTTTTCAGAGAGTCGCTTCTCATTTACGACCACCCGAGATTTTCTTAATTTCTAAGTGTTTTGGAACGAGACCCCCCGTCTACGGCCCCGTCGTGCCCATGACGTCTGTCTGGTGTCCCCGTTGTCTCATCAAGCCCAGTTTCCAGAAATATAATCTGTTGCTCAAGAACGACTAAACAGGTCGTTACAATAGATAACCCAATTTAACACATCGTTCGTTTCCTCGAACGATACTATAAGGAAACAAAGAGTGCGCAAAGACGTAACCCTGAATCTGGTAAACAGGCTTTGTGGTAGACTCTCGCTTGCTATCAAGCACCCCTTTCTCCCAGTGGTATTCTTCTTCCAACTGTCGATATTCTCTCTCACCATGCACTTATGGATCAATCTCCCTCGATCTAACTTGGGGACTCTCTATCTAAATTAAAATGGCAAAGGCTCCTCCTCATAAGACAAGTTCTCTCAAGCAGACCTGAATCCCCACGAATGATTTAGTTTCCATCCCCATGGTACCTTTTCAACATATACAAACGACGTGACATACCGGGTGCAACTCCTAGAGTGTCTGGAGGCAAGGCTATTCATAAGCCACCTCCCCTACTCACTATCAGAACTTCACATGGAACCAATATAAACTTGGCTAAGCTAACCTCTTTTACCCAAACCGCATCACCCCTTTCATGGGCGAAACTTTCAGCAAGACTTGCCTCACCTCCATGAACTCCAAGTCCGCTAACCTTTCGACTGCATATGCCTTTTGCCTACTTTGAGCACGCTAAAAGCTTTTCTGAATAGATTTCCCCTTCTCTAAATGCATCCCTCAAAAAGGGTCAGTGCCCCAATGTCTACCTCGAGGATCAAACCAACCAAATGTGAAAGACCTCATCTCCTTTCCCATACAATTCTCTTCGAAAAGGTAGCCATATCATACTTGAGTTGATATGCCTTACTTACTTGTAATGAAACTCCGCGAAGGGTAAGACGTTATCCCAATGACCACGCGCATTCTTATCACAACATGCACGAAGCCCATTATCCTCCTCCAACACTTGCATCGTTCGCGAAATAGTGAGAGAACTTCAGCGTGGAGCGGGGGGCCTAGAGCCAAAGTCAGAACTGTACCGTCTGTTTCCTCCAGTATGTAACGCAGTACAAGATCCAACCTAGTCACCTAATTCGGCATGCAATGTGTCTCCAAACATAGAAAGTAACTAAACTGCGTACTCTATCTATTTTGGATATGATGTACCAGTTGACTCCATGCAATCGAAACAACGTTCTGAGATGTAAAGTTTGGGCTAACTTCTCTGCATTATCAGCCACCTTGACCTGAAATTGAAATGAAGCAGACTTAAGTTAATCTGTCCACAATTACCCCAAATGAGTAAACTTGCCCATGTCTTTGGAAGACCACCACGAAAGTCCATTGCCAATTCCTCTCCACTTCCCTTCAGGAATGGGCCATTCTCTGACGTGTTCCTCCGGCCTCCTGGTGTTTCCATACTTTTCTGTTTGACAATTTGGAACATTTGGCATATCAAGCTCAACAATGTTCCGCTTCATTCACTCACCCCAAGTTGGTTGCCCGCCTTAGGTCACGTTCATCTTGGTTGCATCAGGGTGTCTGAATATATCCGACTAATAGCCTCTGTAAGAATAGTGGTGATCAAATCAATCACCTAATTACGGGGTACACATCCCTCCCTTGAATTCTCAAACCCCTTCCTCATCGCATTATTGCTCTTTAGCCTCTCCTTCGCAACACCTTAATCCTCGAATCGGTTTAGTTTCCCTCGTCATCAAACTGTTCCTCCCCTAATCTTTTCAAGAAAAGAAGACTCGCCTCACAATGCCAGACAATCCCTCCCTTCTCATTTATTACTTCTAACCTCATAAAGTCTTGCCAGAGTCTGAAACCTCCCTAGCCCAATGGGCCGTCTCGAAGCTTGCAAGTGAGCTAGACTTCCCTTGCTTCCCGCCTTTCTACTTAAAAGCAATCCGCTCCAAACATTCGCCTTTTCGCCTTCCCCGGATGATACAAATAGTGAGTCGTAGTCCCTTCGTAGTTCCATCCATCTCCCTCTGTCTCAAGTTCAAATCTTTCTGCGTAAAAGACATATTGTAGGCTACGATGATCCGTTAGACCTCACACTTAACCCATATAAATAAGTGTCTCCATTGCTTTTAATGCAAACACTACCATCGGCCAGTCAAATCATGAGTTGGATAGTTACGTTCATGGCACTTTTAAATTGTCTTGAAGCCTAAGCATCACATTCTCTCTTGCATTAAGCACTGCAAAAACCCAAACCCGAATAAGGATGCATCACAATAGACCATGAAAAAATCTTACCGTCCACTGGCATGTGAGAATTGGTGCAGTATCAACAGCGTCTTGAGCTTCTTCGTGAAGCTTTCTCACACTCATCCGACGACCATACAAATGGAGACATTTTTTGCTTAGTCAAGTTCGTCAGTTGGACACTAGAAGAGAATCCCTTGACAACTTCGGCGTTGTGACTCTAGCTAACACCAACAAAGCTCCTTATTTATGACCACTTATAGTTTACCCACTTCTTTCACTGTCTCAATCTTAGAAGGAGCCCACCATCACTCTCCATCCTTAGACACCACGTGCCCCAGAAGGACACTGCAATCAGCCAAAACTCACACTAGAGAACTTGGCATAAAACTTTTTCTCCCTCACATGTTCCAATATACCATTCTCAAAATGGCCTCATTCATTTTCTCCTTACTTTTAGAGTATTATCAGTAATATCATCAATAATAACGATCACCAAGAGATCCAAATATATGGCTTAAATCCCGTTCATCAAATCATGAACGCAGCAGGGTCATTCGAAGACCAAAAGAGATCACTGCAAATCGAATGCCATACCTGGTTTTGAAAAGCAGCTTTGGCACATCGGCTGTTGCCCGGATTTTCAATCTGAGATAACCGGATCCAAGTCAATCTTAGAGAGACAACAAGCAACCTGTAACTGATCGAACATCATCATGAATGCGAGGAAGAGGATACTTGTTCTTTTGGTTACCTTGTTCAACTGCCGTAGTCTATGGCACATCCAAAAACTCCCATCCTTCCGTCTCACAAACAAAACCGGAGACCCCAAGAGAGATGCACTTGGTCTAATGAAGCCTTTGCTCAACACTCTTGAAGTTTGGCTTTTAACTTCTAACCCTCCGCGGGAGCCATTCTATAAGGGGGTATAGAAAGGGGAGGGCGATACCCTGTTCAAGGATCATACAGAAGACCATATCCCATCTGGTGGCATACCAAGGAAGATCTGTAGGGACAGCCAGACAACTCACGGACCACCGAAACCGACTCAATCGAAGGTACTACTTATGGGTAGTGTCATCCTTAGATGTGCCAGAAAGCTAAAACCAAACAACCCTTTACGAACCATTTTCTTAGCACGAAGAGAGAGTGATCACGCAACCGGATTGGAAGTGTAGTCACCCTCCCACACTAACGACGGATACTGTCCAGCTTGGCATACCGTTCACCGTTTTTAGCATTACAAAACAACCCAAGATTCGCAAATTGCGTATAAAGCCAATTCATTCCCAGAATTACATCAAAATCAACCATTTCTTTCTAAGATAACGCAATCTACATAATGTTTCTCCCCCAAGTTCACACCAACAAGACCTCTATACTTTTCAACTACACAGACTCACCACCGGAGTCGACACGAATAGCATATCAGATTCCAATAAATTGTAAATCTATACCATTAGCAAATGAGGAAGATCATAAAGAACATTGGATCCAGGATCAAACAATACAGAAGCCATGCAATCACAACCAGAAATTACCTGTGATGACAGCATCAGATTTCTTTCTCTTCTCCCCTCCGATCTCCCATGTAAAGCATAACACATGGGCCCCTTCGTTTGTTTGTCCGTTGTGCCCCTACCAGTTGTGATGTAGTGGCTCCCAGTTTTGGTGCCTAAATTGGCCCATCACCCCGGCCGTTTTGTGACCACATTACCTCTACCACCACGTCCTACCAGAATACACGGCCCTACCATGAACCCCTCTACTCCTAGCTATTTGGGGGTCTAAAACTCTGTTGTGACAAGTTCCCTCCTAATTGTACAGTCCTCCTCCCCACATCCCGAACAAACTCTCTAGACAGTCAGCATGGTTCCTCTCAGATAAAGTGTTTGACCGTCTGAGTGGACACCCCCCACCGATCAGTCTGTAGTTAAGACTGAATGGGTCCTAACTAAGTAACCTCCGAACCCTTTCCCTCTGGAGAAGCCATTAACTCACCTCCCTTACAAAACCTTTTTAGATGTTGATGCCATGGTGAAGTCATCTGGCTTCACTCGCCTCTACCCATTCTCCCTCTACCTCTACTCAACGAATCCACCACTTCTGAAAATATTTCGCTGTGCCGCTAACCTGTCAGCTGACATTCGCAACTCTGATCCAACCCTTCACAACACGGTGAATCCTCTCTTGTGGACGGAAACAAGTTATTGGCATACCTGATAATGCAACGAACTTACCCTCATAATTCAGAACCGACATCTCCCTGCTCTAGGCCTCAAGACCTCATCTCTTTTCCGAGCCCTCAAAGTTCGGGGAATATACTTTTCCATAAACAAAGCTAGAAAATGATGCCCAAGTCAGAGGTTGGTGCCTTCTGTTGGTTGACCACTCAACTGTTGACCGCCACCACTTTTTGGCGTTTCCCTTGAAAACTGATAAGTCACAAACTCAAACACCAAACCGTTCTACTATAACCCATCTGTGTAGTAGCTCATGATAGTCAACCAGAAAACGTGGCATCCTCAGATTCGGCCCCCTTAAGCACTGGAGGTTTCAATTCCCAAGAACTTA